>KZ072795.1:37032-55739 GCA_002091845.1 Anopheles cracens | reverse complement strand
CCAGGTTTCCTTTTGATAGACTTTCCATCCTCCAGTGTGTCACAATGGCACAAACTTTGTCAGGCACGGATTGCGAACGGAGGCACGGAGGTTCGAACAAATCATAGAATGGAGTTCCTTCACTGTTTTGACCATAGCTAATGTAAATGAAGTGATAGAGGCGCCAAATTTGGACAGTATGTTGTCAATAAGTATACATTAACCACTGAATGAATGATCGACCGCTGGGTGGCAGGGTAATCTCATGAAAAGTCGAAGTATTTTCTCGCTTTTTATGCATACGTTAGTTTGTTTGTATAGTATAGGCTACTACCCCCTAGTAGTTTCATACTTCGATTAGTTTGAAACTACATCATCGTATCACCTACGCCTAGCACTGACGATACTGCTTCGGGCATTCAAGCAGCATCTGGAAGATAAATCATTGCATTTTATGGTCACTCTCGAAGATGCCACTGCTGGAAAGTTCGATGATATAATTTTCCACTATTCTTCATCATCAGGGGCGACAGGTACTGTATTTATTCAAGCAAAACACAAACAAACCACGTTCAACTATGATGCAACACCGGTATCGCCAAATCGGGCAGATTGCAACACGAAAACCACTGCAATGGTCACTAAATCATCGCTGCTTACGGAATGGCACTCCAAATCACCTTTCTCGATTCCTATGTACTTTTTATCTTTTCTTGAACACTATGATCCCGCTGCCGTCAGCACATCTACGTATATGCTATGCACTAATGCAAACGTTGACAGGCATGTGGAGCAATTCCTCCAGGAGAAGAAGTATGACAATAGCCACATCTTAGCTTTTTGCAACGATATAGGCGCCAAATGTTTCCAATTCCGTGGAGGAACCAGCAATGAGTCACTAAACGAGAAATTGAGGGATTCGAGTGTCGAATATTTAGGGAAACAAATGGCATTGCATGTTTTTAAGAAGACAGCGATCAAATTCAACACAAATATTTTTATAGTACATGCCAAATTGATAGAGAAATTGATTGAGTATGTCGCACACGATGAACAAGATAGGGACTCAGTTCATGTTTTTAAATTTAAGAACGATATATTATGTGCAGAAGAGTGCACTGCTGTGGGAAAATTTCGGAGAGCTTTCGAGGCAGAGTATTCGAAGCATCTTAAATCGAACAACCAAGATGATGTGTGGCACGATGCACAGGAAAAGAAAATGAAAATTTCACTACATTATCTTACATACACTGCAGCAGACCATTTTAGAGCACTAGTCGCCTCAAGGTCAGATAGCGCAACAATAGATACAATCATTGAAGAATTTTACGATAAATTCATGTTGGTGTGCAATTCCGCGAACGAAGAAGACCTTTGCAACGCGTCACTGAATCTTATGCCTAGGTGGGTTAACAACAAACAAATTGCCTTTAATGATCTGCAGGCTTTGATCTTCGATGGAATGAAAAGTACAACTCCAGGTCCAATAGATCAAGAATATTTAAAAGCTAGATTCATGGAAATAAATCCCAATGAGAACAATACCCAGCTTCAGATCTTGACGAAGAAATATCTGGAATCATTGCGACTATTGTATCCATATTTTTGCATTCAACCAGATCGTCTAAAAGATTCTATCCTGTATCAATTCGTTAGCGATGCTACTTCCACTGGTATTTATCAATATCGTAGTACAATGAATGTGGAGCAAAGTTCTATCATCCTAGCTCAAACAATACAACTTATTCAATGTAGCTGTTTATTTATCGATAGCGCATCATACGAATGCACAGCTGATATAATCAGTGTACTCCGTGACACACTGGAATACATATCGGATGTTAATCACTGTTATCACAAATTTGTTGCGATCATTGGCAAATTTGATCGAAATGAACTCAAAGAAATTCAAAAACTAGCATTAAAATGCAAACAAAAAGTAATTATTCTGACAAGTATTGCAAAACCCTTTCTGGATGATCTAGACGATGATTATTTGATCGTAAGTGACCTAACTGAAGATGCACAACTTCAGTTATACAAACAATATGACGAAATAAACATGCATGGAACGTTGACATCTCTCAACAAAATTGTGAGCAATCATGACAGTTTATGCTTCTTATTCGAACTGTTGCAGTTTTGTACAGAAAGCGAGCATAAAATGGCAAAGCAAACAAACAAAAACAGTTATGAATCTATTGAATCGTGGTACATTCCACGTGTTTTTGTGCCTTACTCTGAGCGTGAAGAATCGTACGATGACGATCATGAAGATATAGCTTACACATGTTCCGCTGATAGTCCCGAGATACGTTTTGAAGAGATTTCTTTCCTATCTGACCAAACAATACCATTTGTGCAGTCTGCCATATCCTCCGGTGATAACATGTTTGATCCACCTGGTTGTGTAGCTAACGAAAAAGATAGAAAGGTATTCATCTTACTGAATGATGCTGGCAATGGGAAATCCACTTACTTTACGTGGCTGGCATGGCGTTTATCGTCGTGCAATCCCTCTTTGCATGTCGTTAGACTAAACGCACTGCAATATTCGACTGATTTTTCACGTTTGAAATCAACAAATTTGGGCTCAATCAGCGACACGCAAGTGATAACCATTCTGTACAGTCTTATCCATCTGGCTCTCTTCGTACCGAACTTTACTAGCCGGTCAACTGCAGAGACTGATGTAGAAAGAGCAGTGGCCGAACGGTGTGCGAAAATGTTGTCCTTTAATGAAGGAAAAATTACGATTAATGAAAAACATCACGATGGGTTTTATTTATCAGCGAGACAGCGTCTTGAATTGCGCATTTTTCAAGAAAAATTCAATAGCAACCAATTGGTGCTATTATTGGATGGATTTGACGAAATTTCTCCCCACTATAAAGACATTGTGTTAAAAATTTTCGCGCGGATTGCACGATTTGAACAAATTCGACACTTGTATATTTCAAGTCGCCCTATAGATTTCAAAACAGATTTTGATGAAACTTTCTCTAACTGTGGTATGTACATGCTGAAACCGTTTTCTCAGAAAAATCAAATACTTTATTTCCACAAATATCTACTGCGCGAACTAGATGGCTACAGCCAATGTGAAGAGCTTCAACAGATACTTGTTTTATCCGTTTTATTTATTACAATGACAGATCATATCAACACGCTCAGATCTATACCATTTTTTCTTAACATTGCGTTTAGCATTTTCTTGCCAATAACCAAAGAAAATATTAACTTTCATAACAGAACTTTGGCGCGAAAATTAATATGGCAAAACAAATTTGACCGACTGCAGCTCCTTAAGAACTATGTTGTGAACAAGATTAAGATATCAGAAACAGAAAAACTAGGAACTGAAGACTTCGTACTATATACCACCACCCATCTCTCCAGACGCGATAAATTCATCAGACAGATTGAAGAACAGCACGCTCTGCTGTCCCTGTTCGTCATGTTTGATGATGGATGCGTTTCAACACTGTTATCACATCAGGAGCAACAGAAAGCCATCGAATACATGCAGGAAATAGTAATGGGCCATGAGAAGACGGGATTCGTATCAGGAATTAAGGATGGAATTCCTCAGTTTACACATCGTATGTTTGCAGAGTACTTCGCTGCTTGTTGGCTGTATCAACACAAAGATCGTATTAAGAAGGATCACTTTTTCCGATCGAAGGCGTTTTGGACTGACGAACTACGTGGATTACGAGACTTTTTTGATCGGATGATTGCGAGCGAAAGTAAGCGGTGTGACATTCATATTGCTTTGTTGAATCGGTCTGAGGATCAAGTGCTTAAAATTCTGCGAGAGAGCCCTTCTGTTGCACTCATTCCAGATGCTGAAGGTCGTTTGCCATTGCATTTTGCTGTTCTAAATAAGTGTTTTGCGATGGTGGAAGCACTTGGCACAACGATGACACCACGGTCAATAAACATCCCTGATAAATTATTGCAGTGGACTGCATTAGACTACGCATTTGCCGCAGGGTACGAAGGAATAGTGAAAACATTGTTGACTCTTGGAGCCGAAGTTAATGTAGACAACTTGACGCAACAGATAGCACCAAACAATTGGAAGCAATTGCTCAAAGAAACAGAATTCTATAGAAATTTATTGGACGAACATGAGAACACTAAAACAACTGCAACTGAGTTGCTAGTGCAAATCGTGACGAAGTTTCTCCCAAAAAATGAGTATAGTTGCACTGACATTGATGAGATAACAATTCTAGAAATTTGCATGGAATATAAGATGACTGCGATATTCATAGAGTACTTGTCGCATGTCGATAACCCGCGAGTATATTTTACAGAAACAGAACCTTTTTGGCTGCTCAAGATGGCGTTCAAACATAAGGCCCACGGAATCATGAATTTCCTTATCGATACACTTTGCTTACCAATTGTGGCGGTGACCGATACTCAAGATCTTATGTCTGCTCTACAATGGACCATAGAACAAAATAAAATTAAGTCTTTTCAAACAATCTTCGAATATCTTAGCTTCCTATGCCATTTTCCTCATTTTAAAGATTTGGTAATTGATGCAAATCTAAGCGTCCACAACGACTTGTATCTACCAGCATTAGAGGAAGACTGTTATCAAACGGTATGCTGCGCACATTACTCTAAAAACTGTAGGTTCACTCTCATTGCGTATGATGAATCGATCTTTGTACAATACCTTGGAAGTGCTGTTCTTGGTGGAATATTGGCCAAAGCAATTCATGACGGAAATATTTCCATCGTCTCGTACATAATACCAAAGACCAACATGATCATCACAAACAACCTTATATTGTTGTTCATGGATTTGCTATTTGAAAATAAGGATGTTTGTCATCACAAATCGATCCCTGCTTTCAAATACCTTCTCGACAACAGTATAGATTTGAACAGCATTGACGATGAAGGTCGAACGCTGCTGCATTCGATGATTGAAAATGGATACTATTTCCTGCTTCATTACTTAATTGCTAAAGGGTTTGATGTAGCACAAACCAATACCATCAATAGATGGAATGTGCTTCACTATGTTGTATTCGATGAGAATATTGATCGAGCCAATAAAACGATGGAATATTTACTGCAATATGAGAGCATCATCTGGTTTGATCTGCTGGACAGCATGCTGAATTCATATGTAACAATATACAATGATAGAGATACTATTAATGACACGAAACAGAATACTGCAATATTCAAACATCAACACGGTTTGTTGGCCATGTATGCCATCTTGGATGAAGAAAGCAGAACTAATCTTTTGTGTATGCAACAAAAGCAGGAAGCTGTCGAACACATGCGAGCAATAGAATCTGGTCAGGAAAAATCGAGATTTATTGAAGGAGTGCAAGATGATATCCCAAGATATACACATCGCATATATGCGGATTACTTTATAGCTAGTTGGTTGTACGAAAACAGGAATCGCATCTCGAAGAGGAGTTTTATCCTTTCCAAGCCATATTGGTCTGAAGATTTGTGCAGGGTGCGAGACTTTTTCGATCGGATGATTCTAAAAGCTAGCAAAAGTTGCATACTTCACATGGCTATAATCAACCGATCGGCAGATCAAGTGTGTATGCTGCTATCGCACGACTCTCGTGCTGCATTCCAAAAGGACGCTGTACTTCGGACACCATTACATTTGGCTGTACAGAAAAAGTCATCTTTCACAGAAATGTTAGCACAGATGTCACCAAATGTTATCAATGAATTAGATATGTTCAATTGGAGCGCGTTAGAATACGCGTTTCTCACAGGGTACAAAGATTCCATTCAAATCTTACTGCAACGAGGCGCTCTCGTGAATGTGTATATTTTACTTCGACAGATAATGTCGAACACTATCAAACAATTTTTAATTGATGCAAATGATTACTGTACAATATTAAACTCGAATGAACAGAGTTATTCGCATGCAAACTATTTCATCCTTCAAGCAATTAATTATTTGCTTGACGCCAAACAAATTGACTTAAGCTATCGCTACGATGAACTTAACGATTTCACAGTTTTGGAATATTGTGTAAACAATAATTGTACTGAGATGTTTAAAGGAATTGTGTCTCTACAAATGGAACTGAAGAAATTTTCAGATAAACAAGCAGAACCTTTACTGAGGATGGCTATTGATATCCAGAGTTTCGATATCATCACCTATCTTATCGATCAGTTTAATACTCTATTGCTCCCGATTACTGATGCCACATGTTTGATTTCTGCTTTAAAAAACAGCATCGAACAAAATCGAATAAAATCTTTTCGGATTATTTTCATACAGCTATGTTTTCAACGCAATATTTCCCTAGTAAACGATAAACCAAACTTTAAAAATGTAATCAACCCCGCCATAAACCGTCAACAACCGATCAATGAAATACACAAACATCATTACCCGAAAGTGTGTTGTGCACTAAGTGCCAAAACTATCGGATTACAAATACCTGAGTATGATGCAAAAGATAACATTCATGACGGTCATCTTATCGAAGCACTGATCGCAAAATCAGTGCATGAAGGAAATATTCCAATGATATCATACATAGTTGAGAAAACCAACATTAGTATTACCAATCAACTGATTGTGAAGGTGATGAGATTATTACCCAAGGGCAAAGGTATGTGCCATGATAAGTCGATCCCTGCATTCAAATGTCTTCTAGACATAGCAACCGATCTAAACAGTACCGACGAAGAAGGACGAAATTTGCTTCATATGACGGCTCAACACGGCTGCTTCTTCATGTTTCATTGCCTGATAAACAGTCGGAAGGAATTTAATCCTACCAACATCAATCAAAAAAACCAGTGGAGTGTATTTCACTACGTTGCACTTGATGAAACCGAAGACAGATCCAGTAAAATACTAGAATATTTAATGCAACACTACAAAATAAACTGGTTCGATTTGTTCAAATATCAGAATGGTGGAATAATTTCACAAAATCTTTTCCGCAATAATTTAGCGTTTTGGAATTATAGATCGAGCAAACAGCAATATATCAAAGATTGTTATGCTATATTGGCCATAAACACAATCTTCGGAAACGAGTGTAAAGCCAAGCTGTTGTCCAAAAAAGAACAAAGGCAAGCTAATCAATGTTTGCTGCATATTGGAATCTTGGAAAGTACGGGAATCATAAAAGAAGTTCAAAACAATATTGCAACGTTTAGTCATCGCATCTTTGCAGAGCATTTCGCAGCAAGCTGGTTTAACAAAAACCGAAATCGGATGAGGAATGAGAGCTTCTTTCGATCCACATCATACTGGACAAGAGATCTGCTTCGAATGCGAGACTTGTTCGATTGGATGGTTGTACGGGAAAGCAAAGGTTGCGCCATGCATATGGCTGTACTCAACCGATCAACAGATCAATTGACTAACCTTCTGTTGCAGAATCCTTCATCTGTGAACGTCAAGGATGCTGTAGGTCGATCGCTATTGCATTTGGCAGTTCAAAAAGATTCACACATAGCAGATCTGCTGTACTCAAAGTTCATTACACTAAAATCACTCAACGAAAGAGATCAACTGTTTTATTGGAGCCCTTTAGATTACGCATTTATCAACGGTAAAGATGATATGGTCAAGAGCTTGATAGAACTTGGTGCTGAAATACATGAAGACGTTTTGTTCCAGCAGATTACTTCCAATGATTTAAGAGAGTTGCTGTTTGTTGCAAATAGATATGAAAAATATCTCAAATATAATAAAAGTACAATGATGGTCGCAAATCGTCTTCACAACCAAGTGACTGATTATTTACTAAAAAAAAGGAAAATAAATTTAAATAACGTTTATGAAGAGCTCGATTCTTTGACAGTTTTGCCGTTTTGTGTGAAATACAAATTGACAGAGATGATGGAACTTTTCAGGTACCATCAGATCCATACTCAGTTATCAAGCGCGGTAGTATGAAGTCTTCATACAATATAGTATATTAGGGTATCAGCGAAAGTTTTTATCCCCCAAAATGTGTGATACGATTACTAAGCCAACAAGCAATCAAGCTATAGCCAATATGAACATCATCATGATCTGACGTAATAAAAAAAAAGTATTCGATGCAGTTCCTCGGGTTTAATGCAGTTTCTTAACCAGATAATCCGAACTTACCGCCGATGCTGATAGAACAGAAAACATGTACATCTTTTTCACTAAGCCGTATGAAATACGCCTGCTATATAATCTTTATTTCGCAAATCTTTATTTCATTCAACTACTTTCCAGCACTTTTCCCGGATCTTCTATGGTTACCAACGATCCGCTTATCCCGGTCATTATTTGCAGATTCACTCAACTTTACTACAATAAGTTTGGGTGCCATAACTAATGAGGAAATAGTGCCACAACTATGTTCCGATATCCAACCTTGAAATTTTCACGAGGCTCTGCAACTTTGAGAAGATCTGGTGAGTGATTAATGTCGAATTATTATCGGACACTGTTTGACATTCTTTAAACTATCGCTTCTCGATATTGGTCAAAACGATCTTGATTAACATATGATGAAATATATTATGAAAAAGAAATACTTAAAGCGCTATATCTAGCCATCTATCTTTACCACATAAAAACCTTTATAATTTAACTACAAAGTAATAATTTTTACGGCTTCTCGATTTTTATTCTTGACTACCGTTGAAACGAAAAAAAATTGGAATTGAAATCATCATCATATTCCAGGTTCCAGGGTGTTTTATAAAAGAATAAAATGTAGAATAACTTCGAAACGAATGCCGTTAATTTGTTGTTGTTGATGTTACAAGTCTCTTAATTTTTACTTTTTTCCCGTTTTGATAGCTATAATTAATATTTGTTTTGATATAATATTTTTTCTGTTTCTCTTGTGTTCTCTCAGAGGTTTCTTTGAGGGGAACTGGAAGAAGAATGGAAAGGTATAGGAAAAAAGGAGGAATATTTTGTATAAACATAGCTATGTTTCAACCCATCACAAAGACTCAGATAAAGAGGGTAATATTTTTTAGCGTGTGTTCTTAGCATGTTAGAATGTAATAATTTGTAACAAACAGCGCTACGACAGCTAAGTAGTACTAAAAATTTTCATCCGAAACTTTCCTCGAATATGCATTAACTATTGTATAGAGCTATACGAACTATAATGTTATGTGATGCTGGCGTATTCTACTGAGAAGAAACCTCAACATTTCATGAATTAATGTGGTATTCATAGCATTTTTAATTTATGAAAACAATCTTCCATACTGGTGATAATGCGATAATACCTCAGTATAAGTAACTAAAGCTATCGTATCCATTTCTCCTACCATCTTGTAAATTATTTAGGTCGCCAAAATCAGTTCAATTGGTGCAAAGCATGTGTTTAATCGTCCAATTTTCGATTCTCATGTCCTTGTACACTAACTACAGGCGGCCTTTGTTTTAGCAAGAAGCCTTGGTAACAAATTCATTTCCCTGTCTGCCTAACTGAACATCTCGTGATCTATTCTGCATTTATGCCCTCCGGCAGAATCCGGATGACCCATTCTTATTGGCATTCCCCCTGCACTTTTTGCAATCTGATAAGCAGAAAAGTGAAAAAGGGCTGGTGTGCTGGATGTGTGCACCACGTACGGAAACGATCATATCCTCCTCGCTCCGTAGCTATCAAACGCAAGTTTATCGGTTTCTCAGCTCCCAGCAAACCCTTCAGATGTTTGCTTTTTTATTCATTTCGCATAAAATACAGCCACGACTCCGGCAGCTTCCCTGGAGCTTCCTGCTGCCTACGGTTCCAAAATAAACCGGAATCTATCTCGTCATTTCCCGGAAGTTGACCCATTTCGCCCACCTCGGGCAATGCTTTCGCCTCTTACGTAGCTGCAAGCCTCTTTAAACAAGCCACACCAACTGACCCGTGGATGGACATTGACGCCGTAAAACGCAAGTTTGGCCGGGAGACTTTTCACATTAGCCACTAGGCACTAAGGGGTTGGAAAGAGAAGGAGCGGGTAACACGGTTTAAACTGCTTTTTCGGAACGATAGGTGGAAGCAGGGCGAGATGCCTGCTCGGAAGAATAACCGCCACAATTTCTGCTGCCACCACCACCTCCACGATCGCTACGAATACATCCGAATTCGCTTTCTTCCCATTTCATCCGACCCGGAACCGACCGCTACTCCCGTCCGAAGTGACCGAAATGTTTGGTGACATTTCACTTTTCATTGTTGTTTATCGTCATTTGGGCGAGATGGGCAGAAGTTTTTCCCCTTTCCAGGACGGGAGCAGATTGCCCGGTCGGCCACCGAGTGACAGAAGTGGCAGCCACCCCCGGGTGGGGTGAGGGATATAAATTTAAGAATTATTGAAAGTAATTTCTGCTGACCCTTCTTATGACGGATATTGGGAGCCGCTGATGCGTGCGACAGCCGGGCCTGGTCGCTCGGCTGCTTGATCCTTTTTCCGCACACTTTCGGCCAGGGCCACGGGTAAGTGAGGCGTGTGTCAAAAGGGGGATGGCCTTTTACACCGCTTTCCGGTCGAGCGACGTCGGACAGGCCACCGATATGGATTTTAGGCCTCCAAAAAGTCATTCCGCAACATTTGCCGTAAAAGGACACGCCACGCGTGTTGGGCCGGGAGAAAAAAAACCTCAAAGCCTCGCACGTGGTTTTCTGCGACACGGAGCGTCCTGTGACACAATTTCCCCGCATACTCGTCCCCGGGCGTTGCCGGAGTGTCGGTGATTAAGTGAAAACAACTTCCTCGAAGTTGCAAACCTGCCTCGATGCTGTTAAACTTTCATAAACATCTGCCGTCCGTTGTTGCACAACAACGAATACAACAACGGTGATCCAATTAGGAAAAGCTGGAGGCTGAAAATTTTTCATCCCCCAACATTCGTCGGCTTAGCCCTGGTAGACCGCCCTGGCAGGGAAGCCCTGGACCATAATTTGATTTCGCTTCCAATTTGTAATCAATTTTACGATATCACTGTCCGGCTGCTCCAGTTTTGGGTTCCGTGTTGCGACCGCAATTAGATCGATTGCTTCGACAGCACACGCTGGTCGCTTGGGTGACAATCATAGCAACCAGACCACGAAGAAGCCTGACCCGGAGAACGAGAAACTCTAGAAGAAGAAGATTTGCAGAACCTCTCGAGCAGGAGGCTCTGGAAATCGGGAATCGTAAAAAAATAAATTATAAATTTCCTAATCTAATGCCGAGTGCCGACGTCGGAGATGGTAGCAGCCCCGCGGGCATGTATTGTAAATGTGGCTTATTTTTCTTCCCGTCCGTTGCTAACTTCATCATCGTTTCCGTTACATTAATGATCGAGGGGCTCTATCGCGCGGGACCAAATCACTAGGGCATCACCCGCAGGCATGACAAATAATGACGCCAATAAAATGGGACACAAAAACAATAAAAATACACCCGATACCGCATATTACTCGACTGCACGGGACAAGGTATAATGACGCCAATAAAATGGGACACAAAAACAATAAAAATACACCCGATACCGCATATTACTCGACTGCACGGGACAAGGGACAAGCCGTGGCAAAGTAAGCTGGGCTGTTGTGGATGGTTTTTGATGCGAAATTTGATCAGCTAAACACGACACGACACTTCCGGCAGTTAGTCCCGCAAAGAATCGCTCCTACCCGGGTTGGCGCATCGACCAAATAAGGACCGATATCGGACATTCGCTGCAATCCGTCAATAGCGCCTGCCATCAATCACAGATAATACTCGCGTAACCACGCGCTCCCATCGCACGTCCTGCAGCGAGAGAAAAACAAACATAATTTAGATATGATAATAGTTAATTATGTCTATAAAATCAAGCTATCTCAAATGGATTCTCCTGCGCGCGTTAAGGATGGTACGAGCAACCTGTCAGCCATTACGGTTCCTTTAATACTCGCTCGCGCTGTGGAGATTTCGTTTGCGGAGAGGCTTAACATAATCTATTTACGAGGTCCAGTTCCAGCTCCGCCTGCTTCGAAAATAATCGTAATCGCCGTTATCGTAAGTGAAACTATTAATGGTCAACTATCGTCCAAAACGGATAGAATAATCCATTTGTTATGCTATAAATTACACTGTTTGGTTGTTTGTTTCACTAGGTCGACGTTACTGGATAACATGTATAGCGGATAAAAAAAATACAAGGAAAAGGATACCATTATCAATTCATATGATTCCATAAAAATGCATTTTAAATTTACATCAACCTCAACTCAACTTTATTCGTTTGAAATTATATTTTGACAAGCTGTAAACTTTGTTTTTGATTTGAAATGAAACAAAAAACAAATATGGTTTTAAAGCATTATTCAAAATAATTAATATTTAAATTGTTTTTTATATGTATATTTTTATATATATTCTTAACTTCTGAAGCGACTTTGCTTACTAAACAACATTCCCGTGCACTATATGCTCAACGTTCCTACACCTACACAGAAAACCACGTGCGGAGCGAGTGTCTCCACTTACTGAGACAGGCAGACCAGTAGATTTTTGGCGCCTCCTTCCCAAAACTACCACCCTGTGTGCGCACGAGTGCGCGCGTGTGTGTGTGTGTGCCCTTTTAATTGTTTCTTATTTATTATTATTGCAGTTGGAATTAATTGGACCCAGTTCAGCCCGTTTCGAGTCGCTCGGATGTGATTGTTTTCCCTGTGTATTTACTTTTTTCCTGCTCTCGTTTGTTTTTGTTTTCGCCAGCCTCTGCGAAGTCGCAACAAAGAAGTAGTTGCCATGCTCTGCCGGAAAGAACCACGTACCTCCCGGATAATTCAAGCGATGGTTGCTTGATATACGGATGAGCTAATTTATGACTCTCGGTGCACGAAAAGGTCGAAAAACCGTGCCCGGCGTTCGGCGGCGACTACGGTACGGAGCGTTTTCCCATCGGAACAGGAAGCGTTTGGCTGCAGCCACTTACAAACACAGCCCGCGCGCAGTTTGAGCGCTGCGGTCGTCCAGTCCGTGGATAGCATTGTAACATTATATTTCTATTCCATTTTATGATCAGAAGATAAAGTTATGTGAATACAAATTGCTTCATTAGGAAATCATTTTGGGTAGAACGCTTCGGCCGCAATTATGAAAAATGTACTTTCAATCAACTTCATCAAATTATAATGGTAATACTAAACTAACTAACGACACGACAAAAAAAACTCCTGTGCGGGTAAAGCACATCGGGTGTTGCATACATTTTGCAACAAAATTTGCGTTACCAGCAGTAATGATCTAAGAAGAAGAAGAAGAAGAGGCGATGATCGCTCTCTTACTTTTGCAACACGGAAATTAACACGACTTTGGAACTATACGCAAAAACCCATCGCATCCGAAAACCTGCTGAGAAAAACTCCCGCGAACGAACACTTAGTTCATATCGGAAAATATTTAAACACCGCTATTTTATTATAACCTGAAAAGGAAAGACAGCACAGTTACTTCTAAGAAGAACTTAACGCAAAACATAAAACTTCTAGATTTCCTGAGCTAGGTCACAATAGAGCAAGCAAGCGGGTTCATATAAAATATTCATTTTCAAATGGCATCCTTAAAAGACCATTATATCCCTTTGGATGTTTATAATCTCATGATTCAACATTTCCAACGCTTCTCATTATCTTATCGATTCTATGCTTCTCGACCTCGATTATCTATCTCATTATCCTTTTGAATGTCCATTATATCATTGTTCAACTTCCCCATAACGCAATGTTTTTCAACATCAAGTTCAGATGTGGACCATTGTTGTGCAAATCAAGTGTTTCTTAAAATTTAAATTATAAAAATAACATTGTGCAACTCATTAGCTCAGGACGTAGGACTTTTCATGTCAGTAAAACCTGTAAGGTCCTTTATGTTTTGAGTGTCGTTGAGAGCAGACACTGACTAACATTAAAATCTCATTTTTTATCGCTTACGCAGCAGACAAAGACCGTTAAGCTGTTGTAGCATCTGATAACAATAAGTAAGTAAGTATAAATCAATAGCTTTTCATACCGAACTACAAAGACTTTTAACAACAAAGACTGTTTCAGCAAAGTTATTTCATTCAACAATATTCCTTTAAAATTTTACTAATAAATAAATAAATAAATAGTATTTAATCATAAAAACTTCCATTCTATTATTTTTTCCATCTTTCATTATGTCAATACATAAACCCTAAATGATAGTTTGAGTACTTTGAATAACGTGTTCTCATTATTTAAAAAAAACCCTTCTCTAGACGTTTCAAAACATCATGCAATTATGAAAAATGTACTTTCAATCAACTTCATCAAATTATAATGGTAATACTAAACTAACTAACGACACGACAAAAAAATTTCATTCGTCACATCGTCCAGCTGTCATACACGCTGAATACGTTTATACGCGTTAGTTACGTACTTCTCCCTAGCTTCTAGACTGAGCTTGTAAAATCATGTGCCGCGATTGTGATATCAACTGAGAACGTTGCTCGTACCTCCCGGATAATTCAAGCGATGGTTGCTTGATATACGGATGAGCTAATTTATGACTCTCGGTGCACGAAAAGGTCGAAGTAGGCGGGAACCTGTCGCTGGAAATAAAATGGTATTTCTTGCGAAGAATGTGACTTTGGGTGGTATGTTGCTCGTTCCCTACCATCGCCAATATGCATCATTAACGAGCAGCTCGCTGGAAGATTCATTTCCCTTTCGGTTCCCAGTACCGCCAACTACTATTCGGTAGTGGAACGGCACGGTAGGCACTCTAGTCAGAGAACAAATTTTAATAGTTTCCTCACCTAGTATCTGTTACTAATCGTACACTTTGGCCACCAAGAATTGCCGACAGAAGATGGATGGGCGTGCCCGTAGCCCACGTCCTCAGGCCAGCAGGTTAAAATAATCTCCATCCTCGAGTCCTTCCCGCAAGGTCCTTGAACTCCTACGTGCCACCGAAGCACCCATACGTGTCAGCCCCTCGGGGGCCCGAACACTTGGGAAGCGTGCGCGCGAACCGAACGGAACCGAGCGAATCTCTTCTGTAAACCATAAAAATTTACGATCCAATCAAAATCCCCATTAATCTTGCCGAAAGTTTTACCTCATCATTGGCATCGAGGCACTCGACGAGCTCCGTGGGTGGGTCGGTGTGTACGTGTAAATGTGTTTGTGTTCTGGCGCTTCGGTGTATCGGTCCAGCGGCAGCGCAAGGAATTAGGACGAGGGATTAGTAGCATAATTAAGAATGGTCTCAAGTTTGTTTGCCGGTAATTATTCTTCATATAATACTCGAAACGATCATAAAAATGCACCCGAGGCATAAAATCCTGTCCCTACCAGTCAGAGGTCAGTGTGGGATGCTTGGCAACTAATTGATCCTGGCTTTGGGTGTTCCCCAAACGAATCAAGACATGGCAAGCATGCTTAAAAAAATGAAAATAACCTACACCGACATGCAAATACATTGTGAAAACAGTTATCTCTAGTTATCTATATAATCTAAGTTCAAATTAAATGTTCTTACATGGTTTTTGAAGCAATGACAATGACTTTAATCAAATGTATTAATTCATATCAATATACATTTTTCAACAACATGTGATAACTTTATTTCCACCGTAATTAAAGTGGATTTATTAAAGTGGATTGACTACAGATTGACTGAAAGATTGTACTGCAGCAAGGAACAGCCTCTCACTGTCATTCTCGAAAAAGTTGCAATAGATTATCCGGGATAATATAAAGAAAATGCAACCAAAGTTAACTAGTTTCATTAATCCTTTCGTGTAGACTATAAATAAAAGACAACATAAAAAAATCATCTTCGTTTTAGAAAAAAAGCACCAAAACAATTTTTCATTCGTCACATCGTCCAGCTGTCATACACGCTGAATACGTTTATACGCGTTAGTTACGTACTTCTCCCTAGCTTCTAGACTGAGCTTGTAAAATCATGTGCCGCGATTGTGATATCAACTGAGAACGTTGCCTTGACTGTGATACCTTTGGAATATCAACTGACGCAGTTGCCATATCATGTGCTGCGTTTGTGATAAATGTTGCTATTCTTGCCTAATCATCTGAAAAACCCTGTATATTCAATTTTTTACGATAATCATATCTTTACTATCTGTGTTCTGGTTTGCTTTGGTTGCATTTTTCTTAGTGTTTGTACACAACCCTGACGGCACTGACACTTGCTCGTGCTTTCGTTAAGTTGAGGCACTCGCGCAGGCAACGTTCGGGATGAGAGCAGGGGCTCTCACCCGAACCTAGAATTAATAAATATGAGACGATGCTTCATATACCGTGAGCGGGCCAGATAAGAAGAAGAAGAAGAAGAAGAGGCGATGATCGCTCTCTTACTTTTGCAACACGGAAATTAACACGACTTTGGAACTATACGCAAAAACCCATCGCATCCGAAAACCTGCTGAGAAAAACTCCCGCGAACGAACACTTAGTTCATATCGGAAAATATTTAAACACCGCTATTTTATTATAACCTGAAAAGGAAAGACAGCACAGTTACTTCTAAGAAGAACTTAACGCAAAACATAAAACTTCTAGATTTCCTGAGCTAGGTCACAATAGAGCAAGCAAGCGGGTTCATATAAAATATTCATTTTCAAATGGCATCCTTAAAAGACCATTATATCCCTTTGGATGTTTATAATCTCATGATTCAACATTTCCAACGCTTCTCATTATCTTATCGATTCTATGCTTCTCGACCTCGATTATCTATCTCATTATCCTTTTGAATGTCCATTATATCATTGTTCAACTTCCCCATAACGCAATGTTTTTCAACATCAAGTTCAGATGTGGACCATTGTTGTGCAAATCAAGTGTTTCTTAAAATTTAAATTATAAAAATAACATTGTGCAACTCATTAGCTCAGGACGTAGGACTTTTCATGTCAGTAAAACCTGTAAGGTCCTTTATGTTTTGAGTGTCGTTGAGAGCAGACACTGACTAACATTAAAATCTCATTTTTTATCGCTTACGCAGCAGACAAAGACCGTTAAGCTGTTGTAGCATCTGATAACAATAAGTAAGTAAGTATAAATCAATAGCTTTTCATACCGAACTACAAAGACTTTTAACAACAAAGACTGTTTCAGCAAAGTTATTTCATTCAACAATATTCCTTTAAAATTTTACTAATAAATAAATAAATAAATAGTATTTAATCATAAAAACTTCCATTCTATTATTTTTTCCATCTTTCATTATGTCAATACATAAACCCTAAATGATAGTTTGAGTACTTTGAATAACGTGTTCTCATTATTTAAAAAAAACCCTTCTCTAGACGTTTCAAAACATCATGCAATTATGAAAAATGTACTTTCAATCAACTTCATCAAATTATAATGGTAATACTAAACTAACTAACGACACGACAAAAAAACTCCTGTGCGGGTAAAGCACATCGGGTGTTGCATACATTTTGCAACAAAATTTGCGTTACCAGCAGTAATGATCGTTTCAAAGTTAACCATTGCTCAACCATTCATCGGGTACACTCGCTCGCTCGCTAGCACTTCGTTGCGAATGCACAACCAATACCAAAAAAACTCCTGTGCGGGTAAAGCACATCGGGTGTTGCATACATTTTGCAACAAAATTTGCGTTACCAGCAGTAATGATCGTTTCAAAGTTAACCATTGCTCAACCATTCATCGGGTACACTCGCTCGCTCGCTAGCACTTCGTTGCGAATGCACAACCAATACCCGCCTTTGCCGGGCCACAAAACGGCGGCACCATATGTGCCGACCGCCCGAGTGGAGTGTGTGTGAATAGTTTTTCGTGCCTCTCCTAGACACCGGTGGCAGCAGTTTGCATACTTTCGATGCAGTTCGGTTCGAGATTGCAAACCGTTTAAAACGGTTTTCATAGTTTCCAGCCGGCAACCTTCAACCCTATTTGGTCATGGACAAATCCAGGGTGGGTTTGTTTTCGGTTCGGCTCGTAGGTTGGCGGTACGCAGCGGAAAAGAAAACATAAAATAAAGCCCCTCCCGGCAGAGAGTTTATGCCACCGGTGGCGGTGGCTTCTGCGGTGATAAAGTTTTGCTGCAAAATGCACCAGCATCAGCTTCTTGCGCTTCCGTATGCGTTCCCGGTCCGGGTTTGTGTGCAGAATATACTCTAAAAACCGTGCCCGGCGTTCGGCGGCGACTACGGTACGGAGCGTTTTCCCATCGGAACAGGAAGCGTTTGGCTGCAGCCACTTACAAACACAGCCCGCGCGCAGTTTGAGCGCTGCGGTCGTCCAGTCCGTGGATAGCATTGTAACATTATATTTCTATTCCATTTTATGATCAGAAGATAAAGTTATGTGAATACAAATTGCTTCATTAGGAAATCATTTTGGGTAGAACGCTTCGGCCCCTCCCCGCCCGGGCAGACACGTTCTTATCCTTTTATCACAGCAACGGATACACCTTGCTCCGGCGAGCACGCCCGGGAACAGCGTCAAGAGCGAAAAATGAAAAAAAAATCCGCCAACACAACCCAGAAACGTTTAATCGGGTGCATTTGGGTAAGCAGTTTCGGTCTGACCCGAAACCAGAAACGATGCATAACCTGCTGAAAACAGTAGCACCAAAAGACGTACCCTGTTGTTTTTGCCACCTTATCCGGTGGGAATGTTGATTTTTGTTTTGTTGGGTTTCTCCGTTGCTGCCAGCTAGGGTACGTTCTTTTCTGTGAGAAAAGTAATTCTCATCCC
>KZ072795.1:22256-32687 GCA_002091845.1 Anopheles cracens | reverse complement strand
ATTTAACCACCAAACCATTCCAACTTTGAATTACTAGTGGCCCGAATGCGGATCGAGCGACATCGTCTGCAAAGTCAGCAAGTCAATGGGGTAGACCACCAACATCCGTCAGCCAAAAACATAGAAAAGTTCCCGTCGACTCATCAGCAATAGCTAGTGTAAAATATAGCGAATGTCGAAAATTAGTCGAAGTCTTATAAAATCAGACTTAGTAGGAGGTTCGTAAGGAACGCACGTAAAATATCTGCATGAAAACGTTTTTCATCAAATCATGAAAAATTTGTGACTTGTGATACATTGATATAGTTCTGTTACAACTGTTCCCTAATTTTTTTGTTTCCAACGCATTATTCCTGGTGTACTAGGTGGAAAAGAGAAATAAAATAAATGCATTTTTGCTGATGTTAGTAATCCAGATACATATGAAGTGCAATTGGAATTATTTACCTTATAACACACCAACAACACGGAAGCTAAACATGGAAAAACATAAATACTTGTAGAAGATGCAAAAACCAATGAATGACAAGTGTAGGAAGATTTTGATTGCTGTTGCATTTGCTAAAATAATCCTAGCAAAATGATAACCTCTTTGGAACTGAACTTGGACGTTTTTGAAGCCCTGACCACAGCTAATCGACATGACCATAGGATGTGATCAATGTCGCGAGATTCCACGTTACCACAGCCGCAAGCGTTGGAGTCGTTGTCGGTGTCTATGAAAAAATATGCTCTCCGTACTACGGGCAGTCACTAAAGCCAATGACGCATAGATACCTGTGGTTAGATTTAAAACAGAAACCTTCTTTATTCATCTTCATCCCATATGTTATGCCTTCGAGAGGCATTGCTCCTATTGTTTGGAGATTAACTCACAAGGGATAATCATCCTCTCGAAAAAGTAACCCTTGACTACGCTCCGTTTAGCCAATTGATGTGCCTTTTCATTGCTGTGAACAATGAAATGTGCTACCTACCTAGATTGAAGAGTTTTTACTTGTACTAAGTGCTAAGTACTTAAGTACTAAGTGCTGAGCTATCCGAGCAAATAAGAAATAATAAAGATCTTGAACAAGTAAGCAGCAGTGCACGTACCAAAGATATATCAAAACTTACGATTACATTTACATTTATTGACAAAAAATTGCCCGCCTTTCAAATACTCATAGTTCAAAATACGTTACCCTTCCTTTCTATTATTTATTCTATTCTTGTTTGTGTTCATTAATTTTGGCGATAAGTAACTCACCAAGTGTGTAATAAAAACTTACAGGTAGAAGTTCAAACTTTCCGTCTTTTAATAATATTTAACTCATTCATTCTTACTCACCACTCACATATGTTTTCAAATAATTAAATGTAAGTAATTTCATCCTTGCCTCATTACTTTAATCTTCGCCTTTGTTTTTTACTTCATTTGATAACAGATCTTGAAATATTCAGCACTGTCACAATCATTTGGTTTATTTTCTAATTTGCATTGCATATACATTATTCAACTAATTTCCTTTCACAGTGAACCAGGGTATAGAAAAGGCACATCCTGTCCAAGAGGTCGTGGGTTTCCTTACATAAAAAAATTAGGACCGCACACAGTTTTACAACTCATGAAACCAACGATACATTTCAGCCAATCCCAACTGCTACACGACGACCCCACCGGAAACCAAACCAAATTTATCAACCCATATCTCAACGGTCTCCGCACTGCAACGGTCGCGCGTGCCCCTAAAGCCAGTCCCAACGATTCGCGCGCCTCGCGGTGTTTGACTTATTTATTTTGTTTTTACATCCTAAAGCTACGCAACGGATGTTTGCCGGTTATGAAAATTTGCAGACAAATGGCGAATGGCAGCAACATTTATTTGCAAGTGAGACACATGAGACTGACGGCACCGGTTTCCCTCGATCGGGAGCGCGCTCGCACACACACACCCACCCACGCACACGCAGGGCGTACAAGAGACGCCTCTGGAGTTATTAATATTTATAGTATTCATCTTTCTTGTCTCTTGGATGGCGTCCTTCGACACCGTTTCGAGTCGTTACAGTACGGTGATAACGATTCGTCCCGATCCCTTCACTATCACTGTGTACACACTCGAGCCCTATTGTTTCGGGCGGGATTGGGGTGGGGCGAGAGAAGGCACAGCGTTCGTCTCGTTTGTCCTGGCAAGCCCGGAAGCAAGACGGTTCACTTCATGAGTGATCACTTTAACATTCATAATTGAAACGAATGTTTTGCTACGGTTCCTTCGACTAGTCCCGTTGCGTTACGACTTCCGGTTTGGAGGCGAATGGTTTTCTGCTAAGTATGATCTGCTCACGGCAAGATACTCCGGTTTGAACCGGTTACTTAGTGAAGATTGAAAAATAATTTAGATGTTGTCATGATAAACTGAGTAAAGGGAAAGGGCCTTCAAGAACATGAGAATTATTTAGATGGAATGGAACTTAACATGGTATCAATTAAAATTGAAATATGAAACCATAACTCACACAAACCAACAACTCCAAGCAAGTACATAAATCATCATAAATAATCAAAAATATTTTACGCAAGCATCCAAAGTTCCGATGTTGGAAAATGAAAATCTCTTTTATTTCCGCCACCGACGAATAAACTGTATCGATATCCATATGCATTAATTCTTCGCTCATAAAATAAAAATAAAATATATGCTCTTTATCAATACCCTCAGCCCAGCAGACAAACCCAACCCGGCGCGGGAAAAAACGTCGAAGCCGGCAATAAAAGTATCGTAAAAATGCGAACCACTGGGAGTGGTTTTGGCATCTTGCCAACCGATACGCACCCTAAAACATCCAGGGGACTCCCTTGGGTCAGCTTCGCTGGCTGCTTGATAGGCTTTGCCGCGCGGAGCACGGTTACTCTATCCTCGAGACTGCGAGTTCGGGTGCTATCGGGCCGGTCGCAGGTGTGAAACTTTTAGGACAGAAATCTACCCCACCGCATTGCTTCGTGACCCCCATGATAGGTTTCCTTAGCGATGTGACAACGGGGCCGCGCGACAGTTGCACCCTCTGGCAACCGTACAGTGAAACTGCCTGGGGCGACGGCAACACGGGTATCCATTTTATTATGATTGATTCGTCGTGTTTTATTCTGATTTATACACACGATTGCATAATGACATTTTTATGCAATCGCTGGCACAGTTACGCTTCAGAGTTATTGAAAGCTCTTTAATCGGTTTTTGCTAACCTATTCCATAAAATGTCAAGTCAAGTCTGTGGCGCATTATTTCGAAACATTATTGAAAAATAATTTCAATAACACAGATATCGAGCAAAATATTGATATGAGAAGTCAAAAGGTTGTCATGAAATAATCGAACTTTTAACAGGACCCAAATTTTAAACAGGACCAGCTGCCGAAAACTTATTAGTTAGAAGCAGAAATTACTCCAGAACAAAAATCCAGATTGTAATAACAATTACAAAGGGAAATTACTGCTAAGCCAGCTCAGTGAAAACAATCATGACAACAATCGTGAAGTCAATCCAGTGAAAAAAAATAAAATAACTGCTTTTTATCTGCTTTGGTTTAACGAGATTCGCAGTCATCAGTCAAAAAACTTAGAATACTAAGTCCCATACACAACAAAAAGACAAATAAAGTATGAATAAAACGTTTGCCTAGTGCACATTGCATACCTTTAACCGCAAATACTCTGAATTAGCCTAAAGATATGCAATTTGTTTGTTGAACACCTTATTTACACAGTGTTTTTGCTTCATATCTTCAACATACAGTATTTCTAATGGCATGTTGACCACTTTGAACAATTTTTTAAAAGTCTTTCTCTTTTTACAAATTTTCTTCATGTTTTACAGATATGTTTCTACAATTTTATGATATATTCCCATACTGTTATAATGGGAATTTACTCCTCAAGCTAAATCTTACACCAACCAAACACAAAGAATAACAACAAGATATTGACGAAAATCTCTAAATATCTTAGCATTGGCTGTAAATTATGAGCATTAATGAATCACAAATTCCAAACAAACTAGTCTAATTCGTTATATAAAAGTATGTTCGAATGTTGAATACTTGTATCTCTTAATAAATGTTCGATATTCATTGTGTTTAAAAATGTAAAATATTTCTCCGCTACAATTCTCAAGCACTTTCTAGGGTATCGTTCAGCATAAGAAATACCATCTTATTATCAATAGAAACGTTTTATCTGTTAGAGCACCAGCTCCTTTCCGTTCCTTCAAAACACCTTAACCGGCAACCTTAACAGCGCATTGCTGTCGCACCAGATGCCAGTAAATTACTAAACGCACGTTGCCACTTTGCGTGTATTCAGCAAAAAGTTCCAATTGAATGAAGTTTCCTGATTCCATCAGTTCAGCGTCAGGGTGGCGTGTGAGGTGATGTTACCTGTGTAAAGTCAAACCGTCTGCGCTAAGTTAGGCTCACCCCACACCAGCCCTTCGCAGCCGTAATCAAAATGGGCTGCCATAGCTCTTTCCTCCGGTGGGTCGGAAGGAATGAAGAAGCGGCGGAAAGCGAGCCGAGTTCCGTTCGAGTTTTCCTATTGATTCATTTAGGCTATTAATCAATGCTCTCGATGGTGAAGGTGGTGAGCTGGGTGGGTTGCGTGGGAAATGGAAAATGTCACGATGAATTTTGCCGACCCCAACCCGAAACCACAACAAGCCTAAACCCGGAGCCTCGGTTCTGTGAAACGGTTGATGTTGAAACGACATTCAGTTTTTTTCTCTCTCAGTTCGTGGTTGCCGCACAGCTTCACGCCACCGTCATTAAAAGGGAACCGTCGAGAGATTTCACCCGGGGATGCCGAGCCTGGCGATTGTGGCGTGAAAATCGACTTTTCACAAGTTTTATCTTTCACCTGTTTTCCGCATCCGGCGTTTAATTCAAATTACTTCGGCAAAAGTTTCTCGTACAAACTGTCAGCGTCCGCTGCCAGGAGGGCTGAACAGTGGGTGAACTCACTTTTGTCGTAAAGTAAGGCAGGCCAAACAAAAAATCTATAGTCATAGCGAACACAAATACTCACCCAGGTGTTGAGTTCCAGGCACGGCTGGAAAATGAAAGTTCGGCGCCCTCAAACGAGCCTCCGCGTTCTCAATCGTCATCAACGTCGTCGATGTTGTCTCTTCTATTTATGATGGTAAAAATACTTCACGTTCCATGCCTGGCAATGAAAATAAGTTACTGCTACTCTTCCCTAACGTTGGAGCCACGCAAAAAATGAACGCTTTTCGTTGCTTCCGCAAGAGAAAAAAAACATCACACATAACACGATAATGTCGAAACAACCAGGTGCAGAAGACAGCGCCCCTGGGGGTATGCAAACCGCTCAACTTGCCAGCAGGCCCTGTTGGAATTCACGTGCGCAAAAACTCACGCACAACGCAGAAGAAGTCAGCACAGGCAAAGATGGAAGTAAATAAATTATCAACTTTGTTTCGTGCCACTGCACGTGGCTAGATCCCGCGATTGCTTGGATTACGGGCAAGAAAGGTGCTGGATCCCTCGCAGACACGCAACTGTCAGTTTGACAGCTGAAATTGGTGCTGGTTTGGCTGTTTGGTTCGATTGCGGAGTTTATTATTCCGGCAAATGGCAAACTGGAACTACGATAATGCTAATGTCTGACGAATGGTCTCCTACTGGGTCAGTCGAGGAATGGGATGTATGCGCCCCTTTCGACTACGGGATTGCCATCACGAAATGCAATAGCATCACGGCAAACTTGTATCATTACAATATGTAATGAAAATTCAGGCACCTCCGGTACAGCGTTACTTGCTTGTAGTACTCCTTTTTTGTTTTCTACCCCCATTAACACTATCCACAGACTTCCCGGACACGAATTCTTCAACGAAATCTTCTGCGAAATTGGAAACCAGTACCACGCGATAGCACATCATCCCGGAACTACATCTTGAAAACCCATTTCCGGCGCAATCCAATTCCCGGGCAACAAAACTACTACCGCATGCCAGATCAAATTTAATGCTACATTAAATAAAACAGTACTCAAAATCTCATCGTGCCACCCGGCGCAGTAAGTTGCCGCGCGCGGAGGCGAAAATCATCACCACAAAAACGCTGTTCCACCACACTCGTTTCCCCTTCTAGGGGCGTGTCGCCAACGCAAGCTTATGCGTCGCCATGGTGAGCTGTGTAAGCATAAATCAAACCAAATAGAAAATTACCATCTTCCAAAATGGAAACTTCAGTTCCCGGTTCCAGTTAAGTGGTACCAACTCCAACTCCAGTAACACTGCCCCGAAGCCCACCCCCCTATCCCTCTAACGTGACACTTTTCCCCCGATCACCAAGGCAATCGTGTTCCCGGCATGCATTTGTATTCTCGTCCCGAATAGCTGGGGCTTTTGCCAAGGTAAATTTAAACTCTATTTGCACGGATCAATACGTGCAGTTAACTGACTTCCGCATACGTGATACCACCATTGATTTGACCACCGAGTTGATTTTATTCATCTTAAAAATCTTCTCATTAATAAACTACTCATCTATCTACTACGAAAAATCTGCAAAATTTAGCATAAATAGCAATTTGTATTATCTATGTCCTGTAAAGAGCTTTTGAAGATTAAATTGGGATAAAGTACTAAAAAAATCAAAAATGAAAAGTTTTTTTTCGTAGTTTTATTGCAGGTCGTTTCATGCATTCGTGTATACTATTTTTCGGTGCTTCCACCACTTGACAGCTTGATGGTTGCATAAACGAAATGAGTTCAAAATTTGTTAAATTTATCTAGTGCTCGCTGGGGAAAGGGAAGAGAAATTTTAAACAAGTATACCATTTTCTGGCGGATTGCTTTCATGGGGGCTTAGAAATTAAATAGGGCTCGAATGGGATTTGATGGGCTGCGCATAATGAGATCATGCAAGCGCAATTGACGTTTGACATGTGTCAAGTTTGTGATTAATTTCATTTCTAGTTTTTGTCTAGTCAATATAGCCTTTACAGATGGAATTTGAAGTTTTCGCGAATGAAACATGAATTATTGATTTCATGTGAATTTTTCATGAATCCCACATTACAACAACTTTCCTGAATCTGATTTCCAATGTGTTGTTGGTTTTAGAAAATAATTAAATACTAATAAAACTGTCTATGATTCTGGATTCAATGTTATTGTCTTTCAAATGCGATAATTTCACTTCAAAGTAGTTTTCAGCATACTTATTACACAAGAGATGTCGTTGACGGGAACAAAAATAAAAGTAAAAAGGGACGATTGTCGAGTTAAAAAAAACCCGACCATCGTTCTATCGGTATACTATAAACAAATGGCACAATCAATTTTGCTTACGTTTTCAACCTAGTGTGCTTTAGTTGATGTCAGTTGCAAGCAATAAATAGCAATTCAATTGAACGCTGAAATTAAAACATTAGGGGTCGTTAAGGAATAAGCAAGCTTTAAGTCGAAGTGTACTGCTTTCGTCTTCAACGGATCTAGTCACACCAGAGTAGCCTCGAATGGTAAAGTCCGAATCACTAAGTATTTCCATCTTTAGTGGCTACAAATTATATCCGTTTTTTCAAAAGTTCGTAAAGTTACAACTTTATTAATTGCTCTTCAATATCATTTATCATGTATGTTCAACACACAATCGAATGATAAAGTTTTCAAAAATCCTCAAAATCAATAAATGACAAGGAAATTCATGTTAAAAATTTTATATTGAAAAACGTGTATATTGCTGAGCCGGGCCTCAGTTCCGTTCAACTTGTTAAGTCCGGAGGGTGCCTCCGGCTTAACTTGGGGGTTCTTTCGGCGTAGTCGTTTTGGAGACCGGAGGATACCTCCGACTCCAAGTGAACAGACAAACGGTTAACTATTGAATGCTGATTTATTCACATACTTACACACTATTTTATACTATACATCTGCTGACCGATCCGCGGTCAGCATTACCCCTTTTTTAAGTTTTAAGTAGGCCGCACGGTGGACGGACCAAAATATCTATTAACCCTGTCTCTACCAACCAAAAACACAACACATTCCTGACAACCGGGCTACCCGGGTAGCCAGCGACTTCGAAAGCGAATAACTTTTTAATGCGTATTCCTGTGTAGTTCAACCATTTAAGTAAAACGTACATTAACTATTCTAGTTTCTTAATCTGTTCATCGCGGCTCTATGCTTTTCTCCGTTTTCTTGTTTTTACTGATTAAAAAGGGGTCATTTTTTCGAAAATCAGTGTTCGAATACATATTTTTAGTCCTCAGAAATTTTTCCTTGTTTTAGTGCTTTGTTTATTTTTAATTCAACATTTCTTTCTGGAATGCATAGAGGAACGAAATTACGAATTTCTTATAACGAAATCCGAATTTTTCAATACGATTATCAAGAAAAAATCATAAAAACACAATTTCGAAAAGGCAATGCTGGCATTTCGATGGTGCTATAGCACAATACGTGCAGTTAACTGACTTCCGCATACGTGATACCACCATTGATTTGACCACCGAGTTGATTTTATTCATCTTAAAAACCTTCTCATTAATAAACTACTCATCTATCTACTACGAAAAATCTGCAAAATTTAGCATAAATACCAATTTGTATTATCTATGTCCTGTAAAGAGCTTTTGAAGATTAAATTGGGATAAAGTACTAAAAAAATCAAAAATGAAAAGGCGCTCATCTTTGAAAAAATGGACACTTCTTTGACAAAATATAATAAGAAAACGGCGAAAGATAGAAAGTCACATTAAAAATGTAAATAAACTAAATAAGTTATGCTACTTTTTGCTAGAAGGTTTCAACTCAATTAAAATACTCAATACAAAGTTATTAGCATTTCAAGTTGCTGGCTACCCGGGTAACCCGGTTGTCAGTTTAAGGGGTATAGAAAATAAAGCTCACAAAAAAGCAATACAATCAATTTTAAAAAATCGGTCAAAAATTTTTCTTGGAAAAACAGCCTGAGTTAGACACATATTTCAAATTTGATATCAATAGCATTCATAGAACTCGAGATAATCGAAATCAAAAACGTTTTGGCTACCCGGGTAGCCGGTTGTCAGTGAGAGTTTTGAAAAGATGAAGAAGCTGAAACGTTTTTGTGCTAAATCGGCGACGCCTTGCCGACCTAATTTTTTCCAAATTCCGCTCGACGACACGTGTACCTTAACTTTTATTAAAACTAAAAGCTCGGACAGTTATAGCAGAAATACGTGAAAAATTATCAATCCGTTCTGATTTATTTGTCACGTAGTAAATAATAAAATAAGTAAGATATTCGATTAATAAAACTAAAAAATTTGTCAGAACGTCCACATGAAACCTGTGATCAAAACAAAAACTGTAGAAAACTGTAAAAAGTGTAAAACAAAAACAAAAAAATCTGTTAAAAACTGTAGAATGATACAGTAGATATAATTCGAAGTAAGGTATTCGATTAATAAAACTAAAAAACTTGTCAGAACGTCCACATGAGACCTGTGATGAAAACAAAAACTGTAGAAAACTGTAAAAAGTGTAAAACAAAAACAAAAAAAAACCTGTAAAAAACTGTAAAATTATACAGTAGATATAATTCGAAAATTTTGTATAGATTTCGGTACAATAAAGCGAAAAGTAGTCTTTCGTTGAAATGGGTGTCTTAAATACCTCCTAATCTGAAAAGGTTCTTCTGAAGGAGACTTTTTTAAGGGTCGTGTGTACGATGCGCAAGCACATGTTCCTACACAGGTTGTGGGCTCAAGTTTCAAATGGACACGGGACTGATTTATCCAGATTACGGGTATAAATGGCAGCTTCTTTAGGTTGTTGTTCGAATAAATATGAAGAAGTGGATTTTTCAAAGATAGACAAAGAAGTTTGAATTTCATTTTGTATAAAACTTACCTGATTAATAATTTGTGCCTCATTTATCTGCGTCATATCTAAATTGTATAAAGCAGTTGTGATGATAAATGGAATGACTCGTGTCAATCATCTCACGTATGTGGATAAGATAAAACAATTCTATATTGACTGAAAGAGAATAATTCGTCTTAAATATCCCTGAAACACTGGCACAATCAATTTCACGACGATTACAAACAAAGAGTAATGCTCAAGAAACAAAAACTAAATATAAATGAGTATCGATACACTAACTTTCGTTTCCAATATTGTTCTTCGTATCAAATCCAAATGAGCTGACCCTCAACATGCTGTTTGGATCAATTATAAAATATCGTTTTAAATCGTGACTTTCAGATTGAAAATGCACTTCTGAACCTGTGCCAACCTTCCGAAAACAAGTGATCTGCAAACGTTACCCAACATGTATCCTCGTGCTAATAATCTTATTTCCCTTCGAGCGCTCTCACGTCTGCCACAGCGACAGTTGTCACAAACCCGCGGTGCTGTTTAATAATGATTGCACAGCGATTA
>KZ072792.1:33641-48775 GCA_002091845.1 Anopheles cracens | reverse complement strand
AGCTATTGAATATTCAATTAGTAAATAAATGCATAATACAAATAATATCAAGCATACCATCATTTCGCACTTGTGAAATTAATAGAAAAAAATATATTTGGTCGAAAAACCACAATTCCTTCTGTTACACACAAAAAATCGTACCAATTGCTAACATAGTCATTTATTTTATTTACAATAGTTGATTACTCTTCCAGACGAGAGATTTTGTGTTGATATTGTATGTATACACCAGCTGCTGGTATAGAAATAGCAACGTACAAATTTTGGTTACTTTTCCTGGTTTCAAGATGCAGCATTCAGAACGTTATACAGAATACACTATACTATAATACAAATTAGATAAAATTTAATATGCCATCAGGATTAACATATCCATAGTACTTAAACATAGAAACTTATGTTGTTAGACTAAAGAGTGCACTATGTACTAAACAAGTACAATTTAATACGATTACGGAGATTTTACAACACAACACAAATGACGTACGCCGGATGATTCTTCGTTTATGTTTGTCATCTCTTGTAAATTCCGTTCAAGTTAATTGTCCGCGTGTTGCATCGTCGTGGCTGGTTCTCTTGTTGCTTTTGGCGGTTTTAGCACATAAAAACGGATTTTATCCACTAGGAAACAACATCAATATCAAACATCAGTATTGGTTATTAGTGAAATCAGATTATACAGAACAGAGAACCTGCTTTGGGTACGTACCTCAGTCATGCCCATGCTTATGATTCCATCTTGGTTTGTATCCTTTGCTTTGAACAGCTCAAAAGCCATAGTCAGATGCAGAATGGCGGATATGAAGTCAGCGAGCCGTAGTGTACCATCCCTTCGCATGTATCTGCATAGGGGTAAGAAGACGTGATATGATGATGTTGTTTTAATTTTACAACGTTGGCTATAATCATTACCGTAGGATGAGAATAGATATATTGTCCGTACTCAGCTGGAAGCCGACGTCGAATAGTGCGTCCCGCAGTCGCTCTGCTTTCAGTATGCCAGATTTTTCCTTCGTATGCATTTTGAACACTCCCCACCAGGTTTTCAAGTTGATCATAAACTTGTTGAAATCGTTGAAATTTATGCGGCCACGGTTTGTTTTCTGGAAATGTACATGTTGCGAGTGTTTTCTAAGTGTTCGGTCCGTTCCACTTGATAAAATAAATTATCGGGACACTTACATCCATTATGCAAACTACCTGCCGACAAACGTCAATACTGGCACAGCTACGAATGTAATCATTGGGAAGGCACGCTTCGAGCAGCTCTTGCAGATCAAAGCAGTTTAGAGTCCTGAAAATGAAATCGATAACATAACAATCAATGATAATCATCATCAAAATTCGCTGCTTTTCCCCCGTATACCTTTGATCGTCCGCGAGTTGCATAAATACTGGCTCATACTGCGCCGTGCTGCATGTAATTCCATTATTATTGTTATTGTTATTTGACGAATCGATCGGAATCTTCGTGTTAGAGTTGAGCAGAGGGAACGGATCAAGCAGCAGCATAGTTTGTGTTTCAAGTAGTGCCAACCGGATAGTACTGCCCAGCACGCGAACACTGAAGGACGCTTCTTCCGCGGGTTCGAAAGTGGTTGCCATGATGAGGTAACGGCCCGGATCAAGAGAACATCGGTGGCTGATCTGCCGTGAGTTAGTGTACTGAGAGTTGACTAAACTTTTGTGCTTCTTGAAGAAGGTTTTCGAAAGGCATCCATTAATGTTTTGTACTAGTTTTCGAGAAAGAAAAACGGGTTTTGAAATTATCGATTAGTAGTCTCGCCTAAATGAGTCTCTTGCGAATCCCAAACTGTGCGTTAGAGTATTTACCACTATTGAGATTGTAAACGGTAAATCCGATCACTTTCGGTTCGAGCACGCTGTGTTGGTTTACCGAAATGATCACGTCCTCCTTTTCGCTAAGGAATAACTGCAGCTGCGGATTGATGTGAAATGAGTCAGGATTGTTGCGGCATCCACCGGCCGTTACACCCCGCTTCCATGCACCTTGATACAATCGCATCAACCAACGTCGACTCTTGTCCGCCAGCTGCGGTTCATCCCTTGCCGTGTCCGAATCGAGATGAACGCACTCAAGATGTGTAAAGGTTTGTGTCATATCAAAAAACGACATCCAGAATTCGCCCTGATCAAGCTGCTCGATCAGACGGTTCCGTTCGTTCATCGTAACACGCTCCCAGGAGCTAGAGAAAGACGACCAGTCACCATTGAAGTTGGACGTCTTGCTGATCGTTTGTGCCAGCGGATTTTTCAACCGGACTAGCTGAACTGTATCACCCATGATGGTTTCTGCCTGCAACACAATAGCATCGAAAAATGGTATCAATGTAAATCATCATCAGTACTTCATCAGTGCATTGCAACGTTGCTTACTTTATCCATCGAACAAAGTCGATAATTGATGCCGATGTGAATTCCGTTCGACAATGCTTCAGTTTGATTACGAATCTGCGTCGTGGTACCATTGTTAATCGTACAGGTGATGATGCTGGTCGTATCCAACAGGTTATGGAGGAGTGTTGGCCGTATGAGAATGCTGCTGTCTACCTTGATGGATATCGACTCGGTGATGCCCCCGGTCAGGTCGGCCAGTCCGTCGAGCAGCGTACCGTACTTCAACGCCTCGTATGATCCGTGCAATCTGGAGCGAATGGAGGAGAAGCATAAATATCATGCAATCATATAATCACGCAATTCACTGCGGATTCACCTAATGCATTCGCCGGTCTTCACTTACTTTGCGTACGCTTTCTCCAACAACCCCGGCCAGAAGGAGTTCGTGTTCTGCGCCTGCAGGAAAGCAAGCTTGCCATTTATGGTTGGCAATCGATCATCGACCAGCACTTCAAGCCACTCGCCACACCACCATAATCGAAAGCGAAAAACGCCATAGTATGGTTTGTCAAAGTTCTGATCAGCCGGTACGACGCGATAGAACAGTCCCTTTGACAAGTATAGCACACCGAGACAGGACACCAACCAGCGATCACCCATCTTGCCGGGCACGATGTCGAACTGAGCGGTTGAGTCGTTGACGAATACTGGGTTAGAGACGATCTCGTGCGGTCGTTTCCATTGGAAGGTGAACGGAGGTGTTTGGTGGTAAAAGACGGATGACTGGGTGGCCGAGAAGTCTTCGTCTTCCCACAATACGCCCCTTTGCTTGCATTCTGATTTAATGCGTTCGTAAGACGAAGTCATTTTGTGAAGCACTTCCGTTCAAACACGGAGGTGTGCCGTTTTTTTCTTTTTCGCTTAGGTGTGCGTCAGGAATATAAATTGAAATATATAGATATGTAGGGGTGCAGCTGTTTTCACTGCCTAATGGACGATTGTCTTCTTCTGGGTATCCACCGATAAACACGCGTTTAACAAACGATGATTATAATTCGTGTCATGTTTGGTCCGTGGGGTTATTAGGCTGTAATAAATCATTAAAAGACAAAAAATATTCTAAATTAGAATCGTTGTTTTAGGAACTAATGTTAAAATATTGCTAAAATAGATTATAAAGGTCTAATAATCTATTTTACGCTTCATTAATTCCCTTTACTAAAGCTTCACTATTCAAATGACAGAATTTAATACATTAAGGCTTACGCAAGGATTTAATTAAGTGTTCCATGCTAAATACAACGGATGTAATATGTCATTGTGTACTACGAAGTCGTATTGCACCAAGTATGATGATTTTCTAATCGCTTCCATTTCAAAGCATATTAGAGGACGACGCGCTTTTGCCGAATGTCAACGTTCGCAGCAAGTCGCGATGCTTCGTAAGTTGCATGGTTACTAATGCACTTTTGCGTGATAGCTTCTCATGGTGAAGTAACCCGACGTAAGTGTTTGCATTGTTTACTACTAGGGAAGGATGGGAAATGGATGAGCTTATTATGCTATTTTGTGTACGGCAAAGCGTGACGAACTAGCAACATGAACTAGCGATGTCTCTATGATATTTCCTAAGCATAAGCTAACGCTTCATTCATTGTGAAGGTGGCAATTGCGAAGGGAAAAAATGAAAGCTGTGAAAAACGCATAGCAAGTAAATAAAACACAGGTACTTGTATGATTTAGTTGTTACTGGATTTAAATTTGTTATGGTTACCAAAAGGATGATTGCTAGACTAACCAATAAAAGATCTTCAAAAATGTGCAGCAGAACGTAAGACAGCAACAGAAAGTTTGCTTGTTTTATTCACCCTACTCATTATAATTTTCTTTGGGCATAGTAGGTGAAATGCTAATTTTATGTATTAACCGTACAAAAATATGGTTACGATTTCATAATTTTTATATTTTCACATGAAATACTTAACTACCAAAGGTTGGAAAAAAAACGTAGTAAATATTCTCTGCAGAAACTCAACTGCAGTAGATACGGTGTTTGCCATTTAGTCATACTTTTGAGTCTGCTAACGTAATCATAACCATAACATAATTTATGATACAACTAGCCACCTGCAGCTCCCCCGTCACGAAACGGTGTTACTCAATTAGCCATTTAGTTGCACAACCATAAACCACGCGCCACGATGAGCTTTATACGAAAGAAATTATGTTAAGAGGAGATTTTCTAGCACAGATTATCAGATTACTCCATTGAACTGTTTTAAATAGTTTAGCAAATACAGTTTACTAGAAAAATGTAAAAAAAAACATAATATTGATGTTGAAATATGAACATTAATAAATTCAGTAATGAAAAAGATAATATGAAAATCAATTATATTAATAGTTTTAGGAAATTCAGAGTATCGATACTATCGGATCTAAATTGTGCTATCGTGCTTGAATGATGAATTGGCTGTGACGAACGTTTCGAACATATTGTTATATACATACTGCACAATGACACACCTTAGAAAGGCGATAGTAAAATATCATTTTTGGGCTGGCTGGTAACTGCTTAACGTTCTTCAGTTTATACTACGTGAGGAAGCGTATTGTAATGTTTTACCTAAACTAAGCCCATATTGTATACTATGCTACCGGAAAACAAGAAAAACGACATACGTAAGCACAGGCTATGTGATAGGATGATGGATGGCAGCGTATTTGATTAACCTATTTATTTGGATTAAAGGTAGGTTACCACTTATGCCGATAGAAGAGGGCGATAAGAGAGGGCGATTGGCAGAAAGAAGCACATCGGTTAAACGGGAAAAACAGGTGGCTCATTATGGTTTATTAAATTTTATCAAACACCCTCACCGATACGTAACGTTCCCATTGGAATCAGTATGATCGTAAGTAAAAACGGATGATAGTGCCATGCTTCTAAAATGAAACCGTAATGAATTTCGTAATTAATTGTCACAATAACCAGATCTGCACTGTTGTCATATGAACTTACTTTTGAAATATGATATTTTTTCCATTTTTAGTTTACAAAATTATATTTATCGACACGCAAAACAGGCAAAGGTACACCAAACAATATAGTTGCACAACCATAAACCACGCGCCACGATGAGCTTTATACGAAAGAAATTATGTTAAGAGGAGATTTTCTAGCACAGATTATCAGATTACTCCATTGAACTGTTTTAAATAGTTTAGCAAATACAGTTTACTAGAAAAATGTAAAAAAAAACATAATATTGATGTTGAAATATGAACATTAATAAATTCAGTAATGAAAAAGATAATATGAAAATCAATTATATTAATAGTTTTAGGAAATTCAGAGTATCGATACTATCGGATCTAAATTGTGCTATCGTGCTTGAATGATGAATTGGCTGTGACGAACGTTTCGAACATATTGTTATATACATACTGCACAATGACACACCTTAGAAAGGCGATAGTAAAATATCATTTTTGGGCTGGCTGGTAACTGCTTAACGTTCTTCAGTTTATACTACGTGAGGAAGCGTATTGTAATGTTTTACCTAAACTAAGCCCATATTGTATACTATGCTACCGGAAAACAAGAAAAACGACATACGTAAGCACAGGCTATGTGATAGGATGATGGATGGCAGCGTATTTGATTAACCTATTTATTTGGATTAAAGGTAGGTTACCACTTATGCCGATAGAAGAGGGCGATAAGAGAGGGCGATTGGCAGAAAGAAGCACATCGGTTAAACGGGAAAAACAGGTGGCTCATTATGGTTTATTAAATTTTATCAAACACCCTCACCGATACGTAACGTTCCCATTGGAATCAGTATGATCGTAAGTAAAAACGGATGATAGTGCCATGCTTCTAAAATGAAACCGTAATGAATTTCGTAATTAATTGTCACAATAACCAGATCTGCACTGTTGTCATATGAACTTACTTTTGAAATGTGATATTTTTTCCATTTTCAGTTTACAAAATTATATTTATCGACACGCAAAACAGGCAAAGGTACACCAAACAATAAAAAAACAATTTCGTCGTTACAATCTATTTATGGTTTTTTGGTGCATTTGTGACAAGAGCTCCGTTCGGAGCGGTGTTATGTGCTTGAGAATTGTTTTATAACATTGCATACACGCCTGTCATACTTTGGCGATCGTGGTTGTATGGACAGGGAAGTGATGCCCGATGTAGGGTGAGGAAATCATGCCGTTGTAAAATAGTTTATTGCTTACATTTTCTACCATGGTGCCGTGTTGTTTTAGAGAGACTCAGATTTTTTTTTAAATGATTTATCCCTGCATTCCATCATTCATAGTCCCTATGCTCTTCACAAGGCCAATCCTTTAGTAGCGTCAACGTGTTGAGAGTGAATGTTCAACACTTTAGGTCAAATGTACCGAATACTCCTGTGGTGCAAATCGAGGTGTCAATTGACACCTAGAAGGCTATTGTTTGCATTTGTAGACCGATTTTGATGAAATTTTCACCAGTTGTGCGCTAACTACTCTAGTTTTATAATCTGTTGTAGCCTTATCTATAGTTTTTTAAGGTTTTTTCCAATTTTGACATCGGTGGATTTTTACTTAGAGCCGAGAGAGGAAACGGGAAGATGTAGGGTCACAAACTCAACGGATTATAAAACTAGAATAATAAGCACACAACAAGTGAAAAATTCAGCCAAATTGGTCAACAAGCGCCAAAAATAGCATTCTAGGTATCAATTGACACCTCGATTTGCATGAAAGGAGTAGCAACACGTCAGACATTTACGGATTTTAAATTTTAGAAATTTCTTTAAAACATTGCAAAAATATATGATCAATATCTCTAACCGTTTTCGAGTTATCAAAGCTTAAATTTGCAAAAGGGTCAATTGACACTTGATTTGTCCGTTAGTGTTAATGGTTTCTAGGTCCCTGTGGTAGCGATCGCTAGTAGCAATTTGGTATTAAGCAGTTTAGATTCAGAGACGTCATCAGCAAAAATAACTAATTAAAATGCGTCACAATCACGTTGAAATGTTCTGCATATTTAATAGTTAGTTTCACTAGGGAGTATTTTTCTATCTATACGCATTATTGATGTAATGTGCCAGAGGAATAACAGGATTGTGATTTTTTATAATTTCATGCAAACAAAACCTTAATTGTCTTTTATATCTTCATATCATTTATCTATACTAGTAGCGTTTGACTATAAATGCATTGTGGCTGTAGTGCAGCATAAACGGCCAAATTATTGGTCTTCTGTTACTTCAATGCATCGTCGAATATACTCATTAATCCACAAACACAGCATCGGCCCCCGGGGCGTGTTCAAACACACGTCAGCTCACAACGATGGCTCAACTTTCACTCCGCTAACATTTCGAGGCGTCTAAAAGGCCACAGCGAAGTGTGTAGACGACTGAATGCATAGAAAATAATTTTTGATAATTCTAAAATAATACTACATGTTCCGAATCGACGAGCATAATTTTGAAACGTCAGAAATAAGTTAAATGAAGGTATACATGGATGTTCAAAAATGTATTGTTATTATTCGATGTAGACGGTTGCGTAAAACACCGAATAGGGTAAATATTTATCATTAAATGTCATTGCACAATCGGCATGCTGTGAAAAAATAACACAATGTAAATATAAACTTTTGTCTTCTTAGTTGTTCCTATATCGTAGTTATATATCTAGAAACGGAACTCTGAACATAAATATAACACTGGATTAGTATTTTAAGCCAATTAACATATTAATGATCACAAATATACATACAAATATATATTATTTAAATGTATCTATTTAAAAAAACGACAGTATTAACAGTATTCTAAAACGACATAGTACTGTAACATAACAATGCAGTGTATCAGGTAACTACATTAATTCAAACAGTACACGTACATTCAACAACACGTACAGTACATTCAACAGTACGCATATGTACAACGGGTTGAATTTTGTAATAGCCGTTCGTATGGCGTTCGTATGGTGATGTGCTCAAGCGCAGGACTCACATATCACAGGGTGTGAGTTCGAATCTCAACTGGACCGTATCGGTGTAGGCAGGACTGACTATCCAAGCTACAGGTGGATAATAACTGAATCCAATGAAAACCGGAAAATGGCAGGCCTAACCCAACTTGAGGTTGTTTTGCCAAGAATGACCAGTTTTTCATTTATTCTCACGTATTGCAGCAGTATATAATACATAAATTCATAGCGAATCTAATAAAATGAAGACTTGGTCTTCATTGCTTTATGATTTGCTAATGTGCAATTTTATTATAATGAGAATAATTATTTTCTCTTCGCTAAACATCCAAACATACACGACTAGTTAATTGTATCATATGTTTAGGTTGCCACTTTACTAAAAACGGCACTGCGCAGACGAATCGCCTACCGGTGAACATAACACTTACCCTGAACTGAAAATGGCGGTGAAAGTGAAGTCTTGATATGATCAACTTTTTTAGTTTACTGCCAAGCTGTCCCCGATCGTAAGGTGCCAGACAGAGAGATACTACCGGAGAACGAGATGAGATGATCGTTATTTGATTTCCTTATCCGAAAGCCAGTGACGAAATGTGTAGCGTTTAGCTGTTTGGCTAGGTTCAGAGTACGCGAACGTTTCGGTGACGCCGATTTCACTCAGCATCCACCCAACATTGGAATCTGAGTTCGGTTTAGCTTTCGCTTTCTGGCAATCCGCACTATCCTGGCATGACTCGCTGTTGAATGCAACGAAGATGTGAAAGCTACGAGGGACTTGATTCAATCATTTAGAGCTGTAGATTTGTTTTCATCAAAAGGGAATTAACTATTGCAGACTGGTTTAAGAAAAAAAATTATGAACTCCAAACAGTCATTAAAATTTTCTTCAATCATCTACAGAGGTGTGAAATGTTAATAATTATATTTTAAGAAAATCGCTTTATAAATTTGAAGGTCAGTTACAGATTCCGAACACCACTACTATTAGATTACTTTTATGAATCAAAACAGTAAAACCGTTCTACCAATAGTAAAAACCACCATACCAATATTACAGCTGTTTTACATGGCCAATGTATAAGGCAAATGCGTTATCTTCATGCTTCCGTAAGCTTTCTCTGCTTCAACCCTAGACCCGTCTGCTTTGGCGAGACGGTTAGCTATTTAATCGTCACTGCCGTATGGCGAGCAAACCTCGTGAACAAGGTGGGAATGTTTATGTGTGTAAAAAACAGAATGCCCATAGGGAATGGGAAGGGAACTATCGGGAACAAGTGGTATATTATAACTGTTTTCCTTTTTGCTACATCACTGCCTTTCGGCCACATACTCTGCGCATGAAGCAAACTTCCAACGAAACGTGTTCTTATGACGATCATTCGCTTAGAGGAAGTACTTTGAAACGCACCGGTGTTGCTTTGTTTATATTAGATTTGCTATAATATTTTTCTTTTCCTGTTCCCATCAGCAGCAAATGCTGGATGTGTTCCATCAGGAGAGGCTAGGTTTCGTTTAAGAAAACGGGTTCACTAGCAAAAAACGGTGCAAAGTTTGTAACTCGCGTTTGGTTTAAAACAGCCAATTTAGCATTAATTACATCTCAGAATGTACAAAAATATAAAAAAATGCTTAAATATCCTACTATGCCAATAGATGGATAGATCTTTTTGTAATATTCTTAAACTGCGCAAGATGTACTTTCGCCATGTTTTTTATTTTAAATTAATATAATAAATAAATTTGTTTCGTTATAAGTCACATACCATCGATAGCAGAAGACAAGTAATCATCGGTAGCTTCCAATTCTCTGACTAATCAATAGAGAAATTGGCCTTGGTCGCTTTTCCTGTTTGACCGTTTGTCTTGCATTTCTGATAAGCAACGTGAGACTTTAAGTTTGGGTACCATTAAGCTTTTAGATAGTTCTTGTTGACTATACGGTATATCGTATGCTACAGTTCATTAAACTGAACTTGGCTAGGTATCAACACTATATGGAAGTGAATATGTGAAATTTTACACATCTCTTAAAATAAATACATTCCGTTGCATAAGTATACGACCATCATTTTTTTTCTTATAAAACGAAAACTTGAGAAAACGAAAGTAGTCATATTTATGAATGATTTTTTAAATGCATTATGACTTTTTTATGCAATGTAATCACACATAATTCACAAAAAACGAAAATCCGTAGACTACGATTTTTAGAATTATTTTGGTAGCTTTGATTTCGTTTTTTTTTCATTTGATCCAACATCCTACTAGTGTGACAGCACTCTGTCGAACCATAAAACTTTGCAGTTAGGTACAAGCAATTCGGGTTGTGTAATGTGTTCTTATTGAAATTTTATTAGAAACTGAAAAAAGCTGATTACTCGCCAAAACACTTTATGTTTAGTGTCAGCTTTAGTTATTAATTTACCACAAGATCACGCCCTTGTGGAAGGGAGAAAACTTTCCTTGCCTCTGCACGCGATCGTCGTAAGAGACACTCATGTCAGCCATGTCGCCCCGAATACAACGGGGTAGGTGAAAATATTTTCAGAAGTGGCAAAATGAGCAAGTCTAAAAGAAACCCCTGTTTTTGGGGGTGGTGAGTTTAACGTTTGTTTGTAATAATGGCATGCGAGTGAATAACTCTGCAGCAATAACGAATTTAAAGATTGTGCACATCGCACCATCGGAAGCGCGTTTTTAGCGTATGCATGATTTTATACTTTAAGTGCTGAGACGAGAATTCAACAGCACTTCACAACGTTTAACGCACTATTAGTTGATTAGTTGCTTTTATTACAGTAGATGGCTAAATAAAAAAGCTTATGTCAGTGATCCAATACCAAAATGCAGAATTCGATCGTTGTTATTCTTTCAAACGTTAACAGAAAAATCAGGTGTCAACCTGCACTTATCTTTGAGCTTCGATAACTCGAAAACGTTTAAAGATATCGACACACGGGTTTCACCCAAAGTCATATATATTTGCGAGTTTTTACGGATAGTTTTTTGAGGACTTTCAAAAATTTTATAACCTTTAAAGTTCTTTAGACTTGTTACTCCTTTCGTGCAAATCGAGGTATCAATTAACAATCAATCGAGCTGATTTTGGCAATTGTTGACTGATTGCATTGCCATGCTATTTCCACAATTCATTGAAATTCTGAAAGGTCCTGAACCACTGCCCTTACATCTCAATACATGGAATTTGGACACAGAAAATGTTGAGCTCCGTATGAGGTTACGGGAAGAGGTAGGGTCACAAACTCAATGGATTATAAAACTAGAATAGTTAACGCACAATTGGTCAAAATTTCAGCCCAATCGGTTAAAGATAGCCAAAACTAACTTTCTAGGTGTCAGTTGACAACTCGATTTGCATGAAATTAGTATTCGATCCATTCGACAGTGAGTGTTAATCTCGCGTATAACAATTTTAGACGTGGATTTTTGATAACCGATTGTTTGCATGTTTAGTCGCTCTACATACACTTTACACTGTAAAAAGCAGATATACCAATGCCAAGGAATCCGAAACGTGTTGACGTTTCGGTTACACACCCCGCGTCAGTGGTGGTCATTATTATATATGATTGCTTTTATTTCAATGGAATGAACGGAACACTACTATCGTTATTTGAATGCATGTATACCAAATTTTCTCAAACAAATGGATTAGAAATATCTGAAATCTTAACCAACATAAATAGCAGATGCCATTAGTTACACCGTTAGACATTAGACAGTTTTATTTGGGCATATATTTGACGCTATATTTGAAAATACTTAATTCATACCATTATTATCCAAACCACAACAACCAAACGCGGTACCCGGGTTGACAGAAACTTCAAACGTATTTTTTTAAACATAACTTTTTAATTCGCAATCTTGTTTAGTTCATGCTTTGAATTGACAAATGTTGTAAGTTCTTAAGTTTGCGAATATTTTTTCTGTCGTTTTTTATATATTGTTCCGTTTTCTTGTTTTTCTCAATAAAAAAGGATCTTAGTTTTAGTTTTACAGTTTTAAGTAACATAATTTAAGACCTCTAATCTTTTTCCTTTTTTAGTTCTTTATATAATATTGAAATCTAGATTGAGCATAATTTATTAAGATTGTTTCTAAAAGAGTTTCAATGTGAAATAAATAAACGGCAAATGTTCTACGTTGGTATTTCGATAGTTTAATGATCAGCACTTCAAGATCACCGCGCGTATGTTGCGTCTGAAAACTAACTAAAAGTGGAAAAAGCACCGAAAGCACTCTTCATCGCAAAAAATGACTTCGTGGAAAAATAAGAAGAAAACAGAAAATATAAGAAATCCACACCACACATATACATATAAACACATCCACACATATAAGAAAATATAAGAATGGTTATATTTTAACTTGAATGTTTCAGCTCAACTAAAATGTGCATTACAACGTTATTAGCATTACCACCCGGGAAACCCAGTTTGCAGAAATAGGAGTATCAAAAAAAAAACTTCTCAAAAAAGGTATTTAAAATATAAATATAACCATAATATCGATATTCGAAATAAGGGGACCGAGATATTTCACTGATAAATTATCCGTTACCTGCGCAGACAAAACGGTATACTTCCTCAGCTGCATCATGCTGATGCACTCACACAATCAACCATGCAATTGTACAATGTACACACTATCAGAGTGGTAATCGTAGTGTTGTGGATAATATGTTTTTATACCGTCTTATCAGCCTTCACATGGGCTCAAAAATTTGACACCTTTTAAATATGTGTTTGAACTTTAAACTAATTCGATAAAATAAGTTGATTCTGAATGTTTCTACCATTTTGATTTAGCAATTTAATCAAATTTTATGCAGGTAAAGATGATGTTTTATTATTCCGAAACCTCTTCTGTAGGGTGTGATTTTTTTAAACTCTCTTTATTAAGAACAAGCTCTTCTATTTCTGTCGGTGCTAAAAACCTGAGACAACCTAAAACAACCAAAAAACCTGAGAAACGAATCGCATAGTGGCATTCGTGAAACCGTTGCAGCACGAGATTACCTAGCAAATCAAAAACACGTTTTCAATGGTGAGTAATTCCACCCCCAAACCCCTTTCCATGTAAGAAATGTTTGCTCGGGTTACCAATTGGACGACGCATGGAATAAAACCAAGTAGGAGTCTTTAGTAGAGCCTGATTTGTTGGATTCATTGTGAATGGCAATAGACCAGTTTGCCTACTCACTACCGCGCTACAGTTGCACCTGAGTTTTGCATTTTCGACGGCCAGTTGTAGCAGTTGACGCATTGTAGCAGTTGACTTTGCGATGGATGCGAGCAGAGTTGCGAGAGTTTCAATATTCCAATCGAATGTTGGGCAATACTACCAGTAATAAGCTTTCAAAAACATATCATTCAGTAAATAGGTATGCTTTAGAATGAAAATATGGACACAATAGATGGTTAAACTCCAGGTCACACCTTCGGCAAATTAGAAACGTTTCAATGTTATTAATGTTTATCTTCACTTTCAACGCAATTGGACTAACAAATACATATTACCAAACGAAGCTAATTATCAAGCAGGTTGAATGGTTGCATGAAACTCCACGCACACCAACAAACTCTGGTAGCAAAGAATCATTGCCACATTGTTGAGCTGTGAGAGCAAACGAAAACAATCCATCATATAGTGTATGATAACGCTTTTGAGTGATGAAACTTGAACTAGCTTAAAGCCATGAAGGAAGGTTTTGCAAGACAATAAATTCGCATAAGTCTTGGTGAGTTTTATAACCTGCTCAGAATTTTTCATAGTTAAGCATGAATAATTGTACAATGCTCTTATGGAACAACACTGCCACAATTATTTTAGCAATTTTGTTTCTCTTAATATGACAATATGACGTTTACTATAACGTTTAGTCGATCTCAATTTCATCTCAAGTGAAACAAACGAATTGTAGATATTGCATTAGAACCCAAAGGCCTATTAATGGCTACAATATTTCATTGGCAAAGTACAAAAGTGTACGTTAGCAACAATAATAACATTAGTCTGTCAGAAAGTTTTTCGAAAGAAAAAAATATAAAAAAGTGTAATTGCAATCATGCTAGTTTTATTCATTTAATAAAATACCCATTTGATCTTTACGCCCGACTTATGAAAGTTTAACGACATACTACGCACTGTTGTGGTTGGTTTAATGTTGGACAATTCAATAGTGTGAATGTGCCATGGTCAACGACTATCAAATCAGAGAGGGGGATATTGACGGGGCGTTGACGTCGATGAAGATTTTGCATATTCCTTAGTGCTTAAACTCGAACATGTTATGCTCTTTTTTCGTACTTCTTTTAATCGTAAGTTAATGCACTTTTTAATATTATTATTGCATACTTTTTATCAGTAAGTTAATAAACTTAGCTTCAAGTTAATAAAATATTAAAACAAGTTGGTAATGGTTAGGAAATCTATATGAGATTTTATGTCATTAACAACGAGCTAAAAACTTACATAAACGCCAATGATAGAATATGTCTGACACATTGTAGCAGGTTTTCGTTTGAGTAAATTGTATAAAGACCACGCACTTCAACAATGAGGGGAGTAGTTTATACACTAATCGAGGGAAGGGGAATAAATGTATGTCGAACGCACCGCGACACCCTCTGAACGATCACGACTGCGCCCGACAAGAAATTTCAATGAACTGGTCGTACTCTCTCTCGTACAGCAGCCATTCCTCACCGACGCACGCAACAGCAGTATGG
>KZ072790.1:71090-86501 GCA_002091845.1 Anopheles cracens | reverse complement strand
GCGCGGAAAGGTGTCAGAACTTTGCAGCGAAGGGAGTCGAGAACGAAGCAAAGCACAGCACCGGGCGGAAGTTCGGAAAGAAATCGTTAACTTATTGCTCCAATCGTGTGCCATTACCCGGAGTGACACCCGGAACCGAGCTGATGTGGGAAGTTGATCTTTCAAATGGCGCGCCCCGTAGGTTCGTTATCTTGCAGCATCAATTTCGTTCCAAATTGATTCAATCGCATTTGGTGGAAAAGGTTCGTTATTCTTTTTGTACATACTCGGAGTTGGAGCAAGCATCTGCGGTGTGTTATACATGCGGATTTCAACAGAACTAACTCAATAGATACTGGATTAAGATGTTTTAACTACTAAGAAAGGTAACACTAAGATAAATTAATTTTACGATGAACTCTGGATTGATCAAGTTTGATTGAAGTAAAAAGTACGTGATTCGAAATTTAAACAAAAAAAAAGATTAATTTTAACTTTATTTGAAGGTGTACAGTCCTGCAAAAAAAATAAAACGAATTCGGGTGGCTCTGCCGACTCCAAATACAATTTTCCCTCAGTCAACAGGTATTCGTTTGAACTGAATTCCAGACCTTCCGAGACCAGAACTTGCGAAGGTGGTAGAGCATGAGAAAAAAAACGATAGAACATAAAAAGAGTTCAGAAGAAGGTGTATGGGTTGCGAAACCCATTGATTCTCGGAAGTGACAATTGACGGAAAACGGTGTACTTGCCAGGGAACAGTTCAATTCACTGAACAAATGGAGGGCTACGACGTATGCTAGGACGATTGCTCCGTACCGTTCCTTCTTCGATCAATAAGGTTAAGGATTGAAGGGGAGAAAGACTGCACTAATGTATAATGTATTGCGCTATAGGACTCTCAAACATTGTGCTCATGAAAACATATAATAGAATGATTTAATTGAGGTATATTGGAAGAAAAGAAACAATAATAAATGTTGGAGGTGAATCTGGTGGAGATTGCACCGCATACAGGGAGCACAATAGAGGAAAAATAAGACCGAAGTATGTGTGGGCCAATCCAATCCATCCATGCAAGACGTTGAATATGTAAGAATCATTTGATCCATTTCGCCACAAAGCAGCTTCGTTGGAACCTAGCGTATAGCGTTCCGGTGGCCAAGAAAGAGCGCCGTTTCGTTCAACTAAACTGCTTTTCAATCAGTCTAGGATTTGTATGCAGATTGGATTCGTTTATATTCGCATTTCGTGTCCCGCCGATCGATCGGTACACCGGTAGTTTCAAATGGATGTGCAACGTTGCTTCCAGGTAGCGGCACAAAAATCGATACTTTTATTGAATGTCAAGCAACCGGAGAAACATGTGGGAATGGCTTTCTCTTCGTGCACTGATGGAATAGTATTGAGCTGAGATCTTTTATATCACGGATATGGAATACAAAATAAACTTGTTTCATTTAGTGCTCAGTATTTACATTTCAATTACTTTCTCGCCAGCCAGAAATGTTCAAAAATCAAACATGGTTGAACTGCAAAAATTGCAAGAAGAAAATAAACAGATGGATTGGGGGAGCCTGTGGGTGAGGTTTGCAACTGGAGCGAGAGATTGATGGCGGGAAGATCATCTTTCACCGGATATCAGTCGTGTCATCTGTCTACGTGACAGCTGGAACTTCTATTGCCTTCGATAAGCGAATACAGACACACATACACATAGACACACATATATCAATTGATTCAGTTGCCGTGCCGGCGCGGAAAGGTGTCAGAACTTTGCAGCGAAGGGAGTCGAGAACGAAGCAAAGCACAGCACCGGGCGGAAGTTCGGAAAGAAATCGTTAACTTATTGCTCCAATCGTGTGCCATTACCCGGAGTGACACCCGGAACCGAGCTGATGTGGGAAGTTGATCTTTCAAATGGCGCGCCCCGTAGGTTCGTTATCTTGCAGCATCAATTTCGTTCCAAATTGATTCAATCGCATTTGGTGGAAAAGGTTCGTTATTCTTTTTGTACATACTCGGAGTTGGAGCAAGCATCTGCGGTGTGTTATACATGCGGATTTCAACAGAACTAACTCAATAGATACTGAATTAAGATGTTTTAACTACTAAGAAAGGAAACACTAAGATAAATTAATTTTACGATGAACTCTGGATTGATCAAGTTTGATTGAAGTAAAAAGTACGTGATTCGAAATTTAAACAAAAAAAAGATTAATTTTAACTTTATTTGAAGTTGTACAGTTCTGCAAAAAAAAAATAAAACGATTTCGGGTGGCTCTGCCGACTCCAAATACAATTTTCCCTCAGTCAACAGGTATTCGTTTGAACTGAATTCCAGACCTTCCGAGACCAGACCTTGCGAAGGTGGTAGAGGATGAGAAAAAAACGATAGAACATAAAAAGAGTTCAGAAGAAGGTGTATGGGTTGCGAAACCCATTGATTCTCGGAAGTGACAATTGACGGAAAACGGTGTACTTGCCAGGGAACAGTTCAATTCACTGAACAAATGGAGGGCTACGACGTATGCTAGGACGATTGCTCCGTACCGTTCCTTCTTCGATCAATAAGGTTAAGGATTGAAGGGGAGAAAGACTGCACTAATGTATAATGTATTGCGCAATAGGACTCTCAAACATTGTGATCATGAAAGCATCTAATAGAATGATTTAATTGAGGTATATTGGAAGAAAAGAAACAATAATAAATGTTGAAGCTGAATCTGTTGAGGATTGCACCGCATACAGGGAGCACAATAGAGGAAAAATAAGACCGAAGTATGTGTGGGCCAATCCAATCCATCCATGCAAGACGTTGAATATGTAAGAATCATTTGATCCATTTCGCCACAAAGCAGCTTCGTTGGAACCTAGCGTATAGCGTTCCGGTGGCCAAGAAAGAGCGCCGTTTCGTTCAACTAAACTGCTTTTCAATCAGTCTAGGATTTGTATGCAGATTGGATTCGTTTATATTCGCATTTCGTGTCCCGCCGATCGATCGGTACACCGGTAGTTTCAAATGGATGTGCAACGTTGCTTCCAGGTAGCGGCACAAAAATCGATACTTTTATTGAATGTCAAGCAACCGGAGAAACATGTGGGAATGGCTTTCTCTTCGTGCACTGATGGAATAGTATTGAGCTGAGATCTTTTATATCACGGATATGGAATACAAAATAAACTTGTTTCATTTAGTGCTCAGTATTTACATTTCAATTACTTTCTCGCCAGCAGAAATGATCAAAAATCAAACATGGTTGAACTGCAAAAATTGCAAGAAGAAAATAAACGGACAGACATAGTAATGCAGATACATTCCAGAACAGTGAATCCGGGGTCAGTACAGTCCAGAAGTCGGTCGACATACAAGCGAAAATCCGCGCCTTTGTTCTGCAAAAGGACATTTGGCTCGTCTTTGTGTGGCGATTGGTGGATTTAATTCGAAAAAGAATTCACATCTGTGTGAAAAACACATTTCTTTTTGGTTTAGTTAACTGTATCCCTATAAACGAAGCTAACTTACTTCCAGATTTTGTTATCACTGCATCTAGCTTTCGTAGCGGATGGCGAGTGAAGCTAGTATTAAAGACAGAGTGTGTTAGTAATGGTCTGACCATGACTCTTGCCCATCGTTTCACTGCTTCTGCTGTTCGGAATAGTAGGATCATGGTAAATCCTTCTAGATAGTGTCGCTCGCGCACATGTTGCAAAAAATGGACAGCAAAAAAGCTTTAATTGCTCTTAAGAATAACGTTTCGACGTTGTTTGCCGTAGAACGTTAGTGCAAGGTCGTTTTTTGTTATTATTGTGTGCCATTACCCGGAGTGACACCCGGAACCGAGCTGATGTGGGAAGTTGATCTTTCAAATGGCGCGCCCCGTAGGTTCGTTATCTTGCAGCATCAATTTCGTTCCAAATTGATTCAATCGCATTTGGTGGAAAAGGTTCGTTATTCTTTTTGTACATACTCGGAGTTGGAGCAAGCATCTGCGGTGTGTTATACATGCGGATTTCAACAGAACTAACTCAATAGATACTGGATTAAGATGTTTTAACTACTAAGAAAGGTAACACTAAGATAAATTAATTTTACGATGAACTCTGGATTGATCAAGTTTGATTGAAGTAAAAAGTACGTGATTCGAAATTTAAACAAAAAAAAGATTAATTTTAACTTTATTTGAAGTTGTACAGTTCTGCAAAAAAAAAATAAAACGATTTCGGGTGGCTCTGCCGACTCCAAATACAATTTTCCCTCAGTCAACAGGTATTCGTTTGAACTGAATTCCAGACCTTCCGAGACCAGACCTTGCGAAGGTGGTAGAGGATGAGAAAAAAACGATAGAACATAAAAAGAGTTCAGAAGAAGGTGTATGGGTTGCGAAACCCATTGATTCTCGGAAGTGACAATTGACGGAAAACGGTGTACTTGCCAGGGAACAGTTCAATTCACTGAACAAATGGAGGGCTACGACGTATGCTAGGACGATTGCTCCGTACCGTTCCTTCTTCGATCAATAAGGTTAAGGATTGAAGGGGAGAAAGACTGCACTAATGTATAATGTATTGCGCAATAGGACTCTCAAACATTGTGATCATGAAAGCATCTAATAGAATGATTTAATTGAGGTATATTGGAAGAAAAGAAACAATAATAAATGTTGGAGGTGAATCTGGTGGAGATTGCACCGCATACAGGGAGCACAATAGAGGAAAAATAAGACCGAAGTATGTGTGGGCCAATCCAATCCATCCATGCAAGACGTTGAATATGTAAGAATCATTTGATCCATTTCGCCACAAAGCAGCTTCGTTGGAACCTAGCGTATAGCGTTCCGGTGGCCAAGAAAGAGCGCCGTTTCGTTCAACTAAACTGCTTTTCAATCAGTCTAGGATTTGTATGCAGATTGGATTCGTTTATATTCGCATTTCGTGTCCCGCCGATCGATCGGTACACCGGTAGTTTCAAATGGATGTGCAACGTTGCTTCCAGGTAGCGGCACAAAAATCGATACTTTTATTGAATGTCAAGCAACCGGAGAAACATGTGGGAATGGCTTTCTCTTCGTGCACTGATGGAATAGTATTGAGCTGAGATCTTTTATATCACGGATATGGAATACAAAATAAACTTGTTTCATTTAGTGCTCAGTATTTACATTTCAATTACTTTCTCGCCAGCCAGAAATGTTCAAAAATCAAACATGGTTGAACTGCAAAAATTGCAAGAAGAAAATAAACAGACAGACATAGTAATGCAGATACATTCCAGAACAGTGAATCCGGGGTCAGCACAGTCCAGAAGTCGGTCGACATACAAGCAAAAATCCGCGCCTTTGTTCTGCAAAAGGACATTTGGCTCGTCTTTGTGTGGCGATTGGTGGATTTAATTCGAAAAAGAATTCACATCTGTGTGAAAAACACATTTCTTTTTGGTTTAGTTAACTGTATCCCTATAAACGAAGCTAACTTACTTCCAGATTTTGTTATCACTGCATCTAGCTTTCGTAGCGGATGGCGAGTGAAGCTAGTATTAAAGACAGAGTGTGTTAGTAATGGTCTGACCATGACTCTTGCCCATCGTTTCACTGCTTCTGCTGTTCGGAATAGTAGGATCATGGTAAATCCTTCTAGATAGTGTCGCTCGCGCACATGTTGCAAAAAATGGACAGCAAAAAAGCTTTAATTGCTCTTAAGAATAACGTTTCGACGTTGTTTGCCGTAGAACGTTAGTGCAAGGTCGTTTTTTGTTATTATTTGACATGATAGTTCACATTAGTTACTGGTTAGTTTCGTAAGTTGACGGTTCCTAATCACAGCTTGCTATTTAATCGAAATATTTAAAAAAAGATTCTTAAACAGACATTTGAAACACGAATCAGAGCGTGCGTACTGTTTTAACCCAAAACAAACGCTGCTTTGTCTACGAAGCTTCCCAAACAAAGCAGACAAATAAAAACGATTAATATCTTTACGGAGAGATTGACGTTATCTCCAATCTTCTCACCATCGCACGCTCAACGACCCCCGCGGACGGAATGGAAATCGTAAACGGTGCGAAAAAGAAAATATAGAAATATCAGTGTTTTATGCGCTACATTTTAGTACCTACCCGGGGACTGCTGGGGTGATAGCCTTAAAGGTGAACCAGTCAACCGAGCGAGTGGACCGAGTGTTCCGTTCACTGGCTTGCCGGCTGGAGACAGAGTGTCCGGAACATGGTTTTTCAATTTAATAGACACTTTACAGGGAGTTTCGCCATTAGGAGTGTTTAATGTACGCCCCTCCCGATGGGAGCGTTAATTCTTTTATTGAGAAATGTTTAGCGCTGGTTTTAAGGCGTTGTTTTGCGTTTTCCATTTGATTTTATTGGAGATTTGCATTAACGTTCATCCATGTTCTTGAAGCTGTAACGTTTTTTATTAAATGTTTCGGTAAAGCATGACTTCTGTCGACTTGAGCACTGCAATATGCTACTTTTAATGTTTACTAGGAAAGAACAATCAGGGTTAGTATAACTACCTTTCGAAGAATTTATTTAACAAGCCCTATCAACGCTTGTATTATAACTTACTGTGAAATTGAGTTCGAGGGATTTTCATGCATATTGAAGTGAAATATTGGATTGGGTTAAAAAAAGTAGTAGCTGAGTAGTTCATTCAGCTAGGCGACAACTTTATTAGGCAAATTGCGAGAAAATGCCCACACATTCCACTATCGTGCAGGAAACCATCCAAGCAACTGTACAGTTTTGGGTGCTAGTGAAGTATGAAGGCTTTAACTTCGGGTATGGACTACGAGCCATGAGTAACATTCATTACATTGTACCGGCGCGGTTGATTTGCGTAACTAAACTTCCCGGTAAATGGACCGGGACAGGAAGGGCGAACCACTGTGGGTGGATTTCTAAGAATTTGTGTTACAGGATGGAACGAACATGGGCGGCAGGTTTGTGAGCCCTTGCCGAAAGGGTTAAATATTTCGCAAAACTATAGCTGTCGGGTGAGTTGAGTTACGTGTTTAGTTTCTCTAATTCCTGGCCGAATGGAGCCTAATCGAAATTGAAACTGAATGTTGTTGAAACATCGACCGGCTTAAGAGTGGATGGATCTAAAACACTATCTTAAAAGTAGTTGAGAGTTTAAAATTCAGATATACAGTACATCAACACAATAGCAGCCCAACGCAAAGTCCTTACCGCTATAGGAAGATGCAAGTCCTTTGTGTTGTGTTTTAATATTTCAGGCAAAGCTTAGTTTTGTCAAAGTTGCGTGACGGCAGCGAACGGCAAATTACAAAAACCTCCCTCCTATTCCTGGCGCGATCACGGATAAGGTCGGATGAGCTCCGATGGCGTTGACGATGGTGCAAGTTTTCGTGTTGTTTGTTCGCGCCCTTCAAACTTCGACGTGCTTTCACGCAGCTGCCGTCGGAAATTGCGAGAAACCGCATCGGGAACTAAACCACTGCCGTCTCAATTAGGGGAAATTAAATTTACATAAACTCGGAATCCTCCTGTATACTTCCTTCACGCTGATGGAGGGTAAAGGGTAGCTAGTTTCTAATGAACGCTTTGTTCGTCATATTCGATGACCATTTTCGATTCCATAACTGTGTGCAGCTGCAGTAAGGTTCCGAAATTTTACAGCAATCTCCAATGCTTTGTATCGCTGTTATTGTACTAATGCAATAAACGAGATTCTCTAACCAGATTAAAAAATAATCAGCCTGACGTAATTACATCACGGTTGATGTGCCACCGTTGAAAACACAAAAATCACTTCCTCCACCTTCGAAGCTACGCGTAATTTGGTTGCGTATGGATTAAAATCAATTACAGCACACCTCACACCGTGGCGTACAGTAATGTTCATGCCCGGCTCAACCCGATAAGCCATGTTAATTAGTGTGAATGCATTAAAATGGTGTTGCAAACGTGAAAATGATGTTGAGCTTCCAACGCCGCGTGACGGACCACGATTGATAATGATGCTAATTAAGCCGTAATGTGTCTATTTGCCATCGAATCATTGATAATTGACGTTTACGTGGCAATGGGCTTGGAGTGTGACTGTGAAATTAAATTAAAAATAGTATAAATAAATGAAAATACATTAAGTAAAAACTTTTGTTTTCCGTAATTAAAACTGCTTTCTTGAAGAATCTCTCATGCGAATGCCTTTTGTTGACTTAAGTGAACGCTTGGAGAAAGTAATCGTCAACAGATCGTTCCATTTTTTAAGCCACGTCACATTCCGGAACCAATTTCTTATAGTTGCTCCCTTTTTATTGCTTCGGTTTCGTAACTTTTCGGGCTCCGCTAGGAGAGCAGGTCTCAAATACAATACACCCTTGCACAAACGACTGCTCAGGTATTTTGATTGGAAAACATTCGTCTCTCTCAAAAGTGGCAATAAAATAGAGTGATGTGATAAAGCAGCGAAAAAAAACACACACACATACTGTTCGAAAACGCAACATAATAAAACATACGCTATCGACAGGCGGATCGGAAAAGGGTCGGCGAAGGCGAACACAGGAGCACATGTTCACTGCACGGGTCACATGCCGCAAGGGATGCCGGACGGAGGGGATTAGAAGTTTGTTAGCAGCTGCCGGAAGTCTGCCACACGGGACTGATAAAGGAACCGTCCCGGGGGAGAACTTTTCAAGTGTGTTTCCTTCAACGGGGTGGCGACGTCACGTTTGAGGGTCGAGCAAATGACAGGTGTCACAGGGCAAGCGAGCCTCTCCATTCTGGGTTGATCCAAGGAGGCTGATTGTTAGCGATTTGTCAGTTATTCGTGCTGAAATGTGTTTTCTATTATTACTATTGACATGGAAACGAATAAGATTGAGTACGTTGAAATTTCAGCTTGAACTGCATGAATCTTCCACCTCTTTAGTTTCAAGTAAGTTCGATAGAAATTGAAACAGAATTCGGAAAAAAGCCCAATGTCATCGTCGGTGATCGTAGCTGGTTTGTAATGCGTTAACGAAACCCATTCCCCACTGTCGCTTTAATCAGGAACCGAAAAACTTTGCCCATTTGTCTTGTTCCACTCGCGATGACACGCAAGTTTAGTGAAGTTTTTTTTAGCCCGAAATAATGTTAAATTAAATCCAACAGGTGGAAAAGTCCTCCGCTGCTCCCTCGACCCTCTCCAGTGTCGCTTTTCCCACCCATGTGTCGCAGCGGAAAGCCTATAGCCAGGCCGCCGCTATTAGGAATGGAAATATGATAATTAAATACGGTTGGCAGCTGTTCCGGGTGGTGCTGTCCAGCTTAGGCGGTGCCGATGGCCCGCGATGGTTAACATCGAAATGTAAATTATTTGGTCGAGAAAACTTTCGACTACACGCTGACAGGTAGCGCCGTTTAACGAGCCGTGTTACAAGCTTCGCCAAGCTTGTCTCATTTTTATGCACGATGAAACGTTGGAGATTTGCATCGCTGGGAGCGTGGTCGGAAGGTGACGCGTACTGTGGAAGTTTTAATATACACTGATATCAGAAAAAATGGATAAAAACTTTTGACAGTTGATGGACGTGTTATGAGGAAAAAAATCATCATTTGAAATTGAGGAAAAAGTTTAAAAATGTATTTGTTTTATAAGATCAGTAAGGAATACATTAATATTTAATCGCGACATCAACCGAAAAATGCTTAAACCCGCTTCAGAGTTATACCCTCAGGGCGCGTTATTTAGCCATCAATTTCTTGATTTAATTAAATGCCTGCACCCAACACACAGACACGCGCGCGCTCGACCCGAAAAAAGACGTTTCTTCACCTCAAACGCAGGTGCCAAAACCACGTCCGCTGCACTATCGTGCATCTAATTTGCAATTTAAAATGATTAAAAGCAAGCCGTGGCCCGCTTTAGCGGTGCAACTTTTTCGGTTCCGTTCGTGTGTCCGTACCATGCAGGGCTTCGTACCGTGCGGCACGTATACCGGCCCCTGTTGGTGAAGGTTGCATTTCGGGGCGGTTGCATCTTTTTCCACCTCTTAAACATTATCATTATACCGCGCACGTACGTGGGAAGGAGCCGGAGGCTTCCGTTGCTTCCTGGTGCACTTGTCAAAAATGGTTAGTTTTAGAAGCTATGTGGGGGGGAGAAACGTTTATGTGACTGCTGCAAAATAAAAGCGCGGAGCGCAATCTATTTTTTTATGTTGGAACGCTCTGCCTCGCGGTGATGGAATGCTTTCGAAGGAGAAACTTTTTTCAGTGTCATGCACAGCTCGATGGTGCAATTGAATGCTTGGATAAAATAAAAAATAATGATGAATTTATTTATTCCTGGATATAATGATGCAAAATGAGACATAAGCTTTATTGACATCTCTGCTATTTTAGAAATAACAAATCGTTGCCTCGTGGACGGCGTTTAGCGAACTACTCGCTGCATGTTTATATAACCATACCAAGCCTTGATAGTATTATTAAGGCCTGTGCACTTGCCTCCCTGCTTTCGGTCTCGGTCCTTAAGAAGCGCAAGCCTTCGCGTTGAAGAATTAGACAATTGAATAAATACCGCAAAATGCAACCCACTCAGCGTACAATCTACCTGCCCTACCTGTTGCCCGGATGATACGGCTGAAGTTGGCTCGTTAGCGAGCGTTGTATTGCGCCTGGCGAGACTGTTACATTACCAGCCTCCCACGCTCCTATCGCACCCGAAAAACATCGAAAAGCAATTTCATGCTCCAGTTGTTCGTGGGTCTCACTGATTAGACTGGTTGGGTTGAAGCAGAAGATATTAGAGACGGTTACAGTGTTCCGTGTGGGTTTTTTTTGAGTGTTGGTGAAATTTGTACCCAGAGAAGTACATCAGCCCAATCAAGGTGAGAGAAAAACACAAGTTCAAGCGATATGCTGCATCAGAATTATATCGAAGACGTTGCTCATTATGAATGTATATCTCGAGTATGTTCGAGAATCGAGTACCACACGCTGTGCATTATCGTTTAACAACTGGTAAAATCACTATAAATTCTACTACTAACTGTTTAGACTTCCAATGAAGTTATTCTTTATCAATAACATCTTGTATTGATAATCAACCATTCTAAATTGCAAATCTCCATTTTATCTATTTCCTTCTCCGATGGAAGTTTGCCTGAAAAACAAAAGAAAACATCTCAACTTATCCCTCCATTCATCCAGTTCATCTTCTCACAACATACCCTGAGCACCAGTTCATCCAACAACGATTGAATGACTACCCCAAATGAATGCTATTAAAAATCGACGAAACAGGTTCATTTCGCTAAAGAAGTGAACCCTTCGTCGAGGAAAACGCGGAAAGCGGCAGCAACTCTCAGGACATTTCCACGCAGCTGGTCGCACAGCCTGCAATCAGTCCGATGGTTTACGTCCGCGTTGTCGGTTGGTCCGGTCAGGGATACGGTGGAACTCGGCACCCAGAGCCCCAGTCTGTGTTTGCTCGCTGAACAGTATCTGCAATCACACCGCCAACAGCAGTGAAAGCAACGAAAAAGGTAAATAAAAAAAGGATAACATTGTGCGGCACCTCTGGCCACGTCCGTCATTAACCGTCAATGGCAGCTACAAATTAGTGGAATAGTGCGGCAGTGGCGGTGTTTTCGTACGTGTGCGCGCGTGAATGTTTTTTTCTTTCTACACCAGTAGAAGCAAAAATTTCCACGCTCGCTCACTCTACCGTGTCGTTTTCTTCGCGGCATGGATGACCCCAATTTGCGCTAAGGATTACGCGATGTTTCGGAGTGGTGCTGAGGTGATGAAGGATAATCGTGGAGAAATGTGAAGAATTATTCAGACCGCAAAAACGTCACTCAAACACTGAACGTTGTGTACGAGGTTATAGCGCAGGGCATAAGACGCAGCATAATCCACTTCGGAATGGAAATTCTTTTCACACGACTCACTGCGAACCGCTGGTAGTGGTGAGACGGTTAAGTACGCGTGTGTGTCTTGTGTTTGCGGAGTGCTTGTTTATGTTGATGATACCGCGGAAGCGAAAAAAATCTTTCACGTTACAAAAAAAAGAGTTATTCTTCGAGAATTCGCCGACTGTGTGCGAAAATGATAAAGTGCACGAGTGGTGGAAGTAAGCGTGTGTGTATGTGGTAGCATTTGGTGAAAGCATAACAACCGTGGCGTGTTTCTGTGTGTGTGACCGCGATAGGCGCTCGTGAAAGATTATCGATAATCACGATAAATCATCAGCCCCCGGTACCGGTGATTTGACGACAAGACGGCTCATTCATCATGGCGAATGATTCGTGCTGCTGCCAACGGAAAAGGCACCTGGTGAATATTGAGTGAGTGGTTGCAAGGGGTGGCCAGTGAGTGTTTGTGTGCGGGAATGTGAATCAATAAGAGGCACTCGAAACCGACCGAAGGATACAAAGCGTCGACCGAGCGTTTGGTGTTGATGTAAGTAGTTTCATAACAATTATGGGAAGAGGTTATCGTTTTCTAGTGATCAACATGCTTTACGATAAAGGCAGCGTTTAACCAAAAGCTTTATTTTGTTTCAAACGATTTCCCCCACAAAATGCAATCCTTATTCGATGCATGGGCGATAACCGTGCTATCTAAAAATAACTTTGACCTTTGTTTTTTTCCTACCAATGTACAACATTCATCATAATGAAAGGCGAAACTTGGTTTTGAACGCCCTCGGTATGTAGATGAATTAGGAATTCTGTGGATAATATAAATGAGAACATCTTGCGGCAAAAGCTATTAAAGCTACAATTGTGTAAGTTTGGAGATGAAAAATGTGCAGTATCTTGTTTCAGATTCATGTTATAAATTGTAGAGATTTATTATACCAAAATCATATAAACTTGAAACTAAATGTAAAATGTAGTCAGCTATAAGTATAAAAGAGTATTTTAAATATTTGGAGTATTTTGGATAATGTATGCATGGATGAAACTCGTACGGCGAGCGTTGATTTGTTTTCTTGTATATTTTAAATAATTATACGAGAAACGCTTTATGCGTGCCAAATCCGTGGAAACCCTTGTTTTGTTGTTCTCGGTACAAATTTAAGAAATGATTATTAAATTTTATTTTCGTCGTCGCTGGAACGGCCGGCCCTGTGAGCGCCTTGCTCCATCTGGATCAGATCCCACAGATTACTAGCATGATGACTATGATGACCATCATAAAGGCAACACAAAAGAAACGCAACAACAAATAAAAAAGAAACACACCAGACCTCCGACCAAACACGAAACAAAATCAATATCCCGACGAGGCAGTCCGGGCCAAATGGCATTTGGCGTCGTGAGACAGCCGGTTTGCCGGTTGGCTGACTCTGGCGAACACGGAAAGTCATTAGATAATCGTAAAGCAAGATTACACTCCCATTACATCTTTATGGTACATTTTTATGCTAATGACTTATCTGCAGTGATTGTTTTACCATATTTATTGCGCTGTATTAGCGAGGTTGCAAATATTGGTTTGACTTGTTTGGCGTGCCACGGAAGCTTCGCCCAATAAAGCGTCGTTTATGTCGAATCAACTAACTATCGCTTGCGGTGGAAGGCATAGTGGCGTTTCTCATGCAACGTAGCTTTGCCTTGGTTGACTTGGGAGACCAATGAAACGAACATTTATGTTTATTCTACGCAGGATGCTGAAAAAACAAACGTTTGTTTACGATTCCTGTATTGGTCGTAATGCTCTCATGATTGTTTGCTAACTTACTTACTTTCTCTTCATCCGCCAGAGGGAAAATATTTGAAATTTCTTGTCTGTGTGGGTTGAGTTGAATATTATTGATTGATATTTAGCCTATTTTCCATTTTAAAAACTTGTTCAGTAGGATTATTTATTTAAAGTTTCACACAAATTTGCCTTAAGGTATATTTAAACAGCTACGAATTATAACTATTACTTTTATTGAAATTCCAATAATATTATGTTTCGAAAAATGTTAAAAAGTAATGCAGTTTTTCCTTTTATTCTGTGCGTGGGTCAAACAAGGTGATTCGTTAGTGGTTTCCCGCAGAGGCGCACCGTCCAACTTTACGCTCGAGGCTTGAGTACTCCACCGTGCAAAAATATTTCCTGACATGCTTCCGTGCATTACTGGCTGTTTATCTTGCCGGCTTCCCGCCAACGCCAACCTACAGTATTTGCGGCCGCCGAAGGGAGAAGAAACCCAGCGAAAAGAATAACAACCGACGGTGCAAATACACCCATCGGTTGTGCTATCCGGTGGAGGATGTCTTTATTTCAGCGCATTTTTCCACCGCTTTCTTTTCTTTTCATTTTGTTGGCAAACTCCTTTCCGAACTGGGTGGAATAATTCAAAATAATAGCTGCGAGCAAAGACCACTTCTTCATGTAGACTTTTCTCGTTCTTGGAGGAATCAGTTGGATAGCAAGTTGGGAATGGTTTGATAAAACTGGCTTAGCTTACGTGCGACCGTGAGATGACATTCACCTGCAGGATATTGGCAACGAAACGCGTGGAAGAAAATAATAACCCTATTAATGAAATATTGATTAGGAGCCCATAAAATGTCAACATTTGTCAGCTGTGTTTTGTTTTTTTACTTACGTAAAACAGCAATCATTCGATAAGTGTACGTAATTGAATTCAGAGAAGAAGGTTAATCATAGAAGAATGTTAATCTGGTATCAAGATACATTTACGGTATCAAATAGCATCATTTTCTCTGTTAAGGATAAAATTATAACTCGCTTCCAAGGATCTGAGCGCACGTCTTCAACAAAAAATGTCCTAAACGTACAATCGAGGCATTGAAAAAGAAAACGAAACATACGATTGCATACTTTTGGGCGCAATTTAGCTTACGCAGCCATAAAGTATGCAGCCTCCACGATGATAAGCTCTTTTTTAACGCATCCTTCGCGATTTATTGATACAATCTTATCAAACTGTGCCGGCTGTGTGTATCGTTAACAAAGCCCGGTGGTTTCCATTACACCTACCAGGGAACGATTAATCCGGCCCAAAGACATAAATCTCCTGCGCAGCTTAATCTACCATTTAAAAGGACGAGCTCAACCGTTTATCACAAGGGATAGCGCCACCTCGTTAGCACCCGACATGCCAAGTGCGCGTGTGTCTGTCACCAGGCAATAATGTGCCTTCCTAGCTTCACATTCTCGCTTCCCGAAAGAGCCCAAAAATTTCGGCTCCATTAATCGATTATTATTTTCGGTGGCATTTTCGCTCCCCCATTAGGGGAGCCTAATGTTCAACGCTGATTACATTTGCATAAACATATGGGGCGGCGGCTGTGCGATCGGAGCCATTTATCGGAACCGACTGCGGGACGAACGCAAACATGACTGAGCGCGCCAACAATGACCATTAATCGACCGGCGTGCGATGTTCAGCAACATCCTGCAACGGTATCAGACAGCGTTTCGCATTCCAGCCCGAACCG
>KZ072790.1:57257-71080 GCA_002091845.1 Anopheles cracens | reverse complement strand
CCGGCCATCAGCGGCGGTCAACCGTTGCGTCACACTCTTCCCGGGATCACCCGGGCCTTCTGTGTCGTTCGCTTGTCTGCTCTTGCTGCTGCTACATCTGTTTTCGCACGTTGGAACTGCTTGGTCGCATCCGCGCAATGAGAAGGAAAACTTTGGTAAGTAAATGCGCGGGCGTCACGATGGAATCATTTTTGGATCAACCGTTTTGACAGGGTAGCGATGTTTATCCTGCTGGAAGAGGGCAAGCGGTTGAAGATTCATAGTGGGCCGCAGGAAAATGTCGATTTTTGTTCATTTTGAATATTCTTCTTTTGTGATTAAGCAACTGGTTCATAAACGTTAAAAAAACGGAACGTATAGTAAAAATGGTAATATACTATCTTTCATATATTTATATTTTCATCGAAACAATTGTATAATATTCAGTATTAAGTTGTAAAAAACTTTTTACCAAACAAAAACAAAGTATACGAGTGTTATTATGATAAATTTCAACACAATATACAACAAATTTTAAATAAAAATACAATAAGTGTTATACAACTAATTAGTTCTGATAATCAAAATGATTTATTAACGGGTGTAAGTGAAGTCGTTGATTTAAGTTAAGTTTAAGTTAAGTCGTTTGTTCAATAAAACTGGACAAAACTAAAAAATGATGCTTCTCGACGTGCAGTGTACATATTTTTGATTGTCATATCGTATTTACGCCTAAAAGTATGCAATCTAACGCACTAAAGCGTTTCATTAGGGTTCTGATTGCCAGTTGAGCATAAAATGATTGTCTAAGCAGAGTAAAGACACTATCAAACTAAAACTCCAATTGAACTGACCACTTTCTACAGCTTTACCACCTTAACACAAGCTCTTGCCAATTGCTTACTGTTAATCCTTCGTTGCATCGCACGTTCATGCCCTCGCAGTACTAGCCGTGTCCCGTCTAGCACGGTGATGTGTCTGGAAATGAGTTGTGAACGAGAAACATGATTTAATAAGAATTAGCAACCATGGTAATGAACTTCTTCAATCTAATAAAGTCTCAGACGACCCACTTTCATCTCGCTCCCCGCACCCCGGTTCGTTCGAGTGATCTCGTGCGAAGGTTACATTGTTTTTCCCCTCCCGAAAATCCGGAGAAATACTTCGCCACCGCCGACGCCGTCTGCCTTACAGCGCAACGCGCTGTGCAGCACCGTAATTACAACCGAAACTCATTTTTGCGATGTCTTCTGTGTTCGTGCGTCCTGGGTGCCGAGTATCGCTCGTGCGGAGGAAATGTGCGGGAAAAAGGTTTCCGTGGAAAAAATAGAACCGAGGCCACATTGCCCCAGACGCTCCGGCTCGTGTCGCGAAGTGTATGGAAGGACGGTTGGGGCCTCACTTCAAAGGTTTTCCGCCTCCGATGATTAAGTGTGCTATACGCTTTTTTGGCTGGGTTGTTGCTCACTCTTACGCTCTTATTTCTCGACGGTTTTATTTTGTTATTTGCTCTCTAATGCGTCTCTAATGTCGGCTCGTGTCGCGAAGTGTATGGAAGGACGGTTGGGGCCTCACTTCAAAGGTTTTCCGCCTCCGATGATTAAGTGTGCTATACGCTTTTTTGGCTGGGTTGTTGCTCACTCTTACGCTCTTATTTCTCGACGGTTTTATTTTGTTATTTGCTCTCTAATGCGTCTCTAATGTCGTAGTGAGCCACATGCCACTTCACGTTGCATGATGGGTGTGTAGGTAGCTAACAAGGTGAAACTTAGCCGAACACTGAGAACGCTGGGGTTTGCATTTACTTAAGAAATATTTAGCATCATCAAAGCCATTGCTGGAGCATCGTCTTGGGATGATAATTTGGAGTTTTACTACATACAATTAATGGAATATATTTTTGGATGGATTGTGAAAGGCTTTTTGAGTGAACGGTTTTGGCCGTGAAGCAATTTTCTCTTCTCACAGCACCCTGCATGAGTGAGTCGTCTTTTAATCAAAAGCACCTAAACTTTTCATTCCCGTAACGAAATCGTCCTTTGATGCATGTGTGTGTGCTGTTCGCATTTCTTTGCAAAGGTGTGTTTAATATTTTTTTTTCCACAAAGAAGCACAACATCAAACGATAGTGGCGTATAAAATTTAATGCTCTCTAATGCTCGCATTCCATCACCCCGGGAGAGGCTCGGTTTGCATCGGTGCGTGAAGGATGACGAATATTTTCCGGCGTTTAAGGCCCGATTTGTAATGGGTAATAAGATTGGGTGAAGCAGTGGCGTAAGTTAACCATATTCGGTAGTTGTTTTGAAGTCAGCTGAGCTTTACAGGACAGTTTTGTATGAGTTTACGAGCGTTAAGATTGTTTATTATGCATTTAGTACTATCCGGCGGCAAATGGGCAAATGAGCCTCATCATCTCAATAGTCGGCAGCCAGTATGACAATATGCTTCATGAGCTCTTTGTTATTCTTATTTTGTGCCAGCTTAGTATTTTTTCCAATTTGGTATTTTCTAATAACGTTTGAATTTCAACCACTCGTTTGTCAGATGATATTCCTTTTATTGTATTTACAATTTTTTAAAGCATTGCATACTTCTAGGCGCAAAGTTATCCTAGACACAAACCTGTGTCACATTACTAATGAAAACTTGTTTTGATAAGTTAACAAAATTCGTTGATTAAAGACATTACATAAATTAAATTTATATGCAACCCACTATGCATTCCAAAAGGATGTCTTAATACAACTTCTTTGCATACTTCTTTTCCGTTTCCGAACCGTTTGCGCTGGCACCGGCATACACTGCTGCAGTCAAAACCACCGACGTGGAAGCAATCGAAGACCATCAGGCCACACTTTACTGCCCGCTTTTAGCATCGAATCGCGATAAAATCAATATGGTGCTGTGGTTTCGTGACAACGCTGGAATTCCTCTGTACAGGTAAGTTTTTTTTTGTGGCTCGGGTATTTAGTTCCTCTATGGGGTTTCACGGTGGTCTAAAGTGTGATGTAAAACGGGTTTCGGAGCGATTTCGCGCCCGCACATATCCCCGACACCCCGACGCTGTATTCATCAAAGTTCTGGGAAATGGGCAAATATTTCACACTGCCGAAGCGGCCATTCCTGGAAGCACACCTTCACGGAAACCTGCTCCGGCTATGATGGGCGTACGCTTTGAAGCTGCTGCAACGTTCTCAACGTTCCCTTGATGCGCTGCAGTAACGCCGCAGTAAGTGAGGTGGTGCTGGCAGCTTTTGCCGGCTAGTGTGCGCCCGCCGTTCACGTAAAATCAATCGAGAAATTCGATGCAGCCTTCACTAATCCCTGTGACGGGTTGGTTTTATGGTGCCGTTTTATTATGCACTGGAGTGAACCTCATTTTACACTCCATGAAATATACAGCTAAGATGCATCTTACATCTGCAGCGGCTATGGCAAAGTGCTGCTATCGCAAGTCCCCCGGTTGAGGCGTGCTATGTGGGACTCACATGCTCGCGCACCGGACGGACCTGATCGTGCATCCCGACGACGACGACGACGGGTGGGTGGATTTTGGAATCACACCAATAAACTAGTGTGGTTGGGAGGGAAGAAAAGAATCCAGTGTACAGGAGCAAGCCGGTGGGAACATAAATTTTCCCCGAGCTTGGATTCGGTCCTCTCCGGTTGCAGGGATCAGTAGAGAGCCCACTGCAGAAGTTGGCATCCCCTGCAAACGGCAACATCCCACGACGGATGGTGCAAACATCTTCTGTGAGGCTCTTGGCTTGACAATTGACATATTCCTGTCAAAAAGAACCGTCTTTGTTCGGTATCTAATCTGTAAAAACTGTTTCCCGATTACAGTAAATAATAAAAATAAATTAAAAATATACATAAATAGATGTGTCATTATTGTTCCCATCCTATTCCTTCGAAGTAATCGAATCAACAAGGATGGGTCTCAGGTGCGTCTAGCGGTACAACCCTAGCACGACTTCGAGCGTCGTACTTTTCGCTGCCAGCGCTGGGGCCAGACCTTGCCGGACGCAAAACTCGAACGCCACCCGGTCCCAGCAATGGGACGGAACTGACAATAAAAAAGATAACAATTTATATAAAATCACTTGGACGTAATTTCCCTTTCGGATTTCCTGCTGCGGCAAGAGTTCGGCCGGCTGCGGAGCGTCGACCAAAGCGAAAGAGATGCGACTTCCATTGTGCGGCCCGGTGGGGAAGCCAGAATTGACTCCCATCGCTTTCACCACCTGGCCCCTGCAGCTCCAAAAAAGTACCATCGCGTAAGCGTCGTCGATTGGGTCGATGGGGGGGACCATGTGCAGAAGGATTTGAGGTTATGCTCGGAGACGCTCTCGGTGAGCAATTTCGAGCCGAGATAGCAATCGTGCGCAGGAAGAGGTTGTAGTGGTCAGCAAACCCATTACCATTAGTAAGTGTTTTTCAAGGAATATATCCTGCTAAATAAGATTTAACCCATAAACCATGACAAATCCACCGTTTAAAGGCTTCTTACGTCGATTCCATGGTGTCACACAACACTCGCTTTCTCGTTTTCACTTCTAACCCACAGTACCGCCATCGCAGCCCGTGGTTCTAGATCGCTGGGGACGCGTCATAAATAGTACAATAATAGGACCAAAGGAGGAGGGAGATGATATACTGCTGACTTGCCGCGTTGTTGGAGGTAATTTATGTTAATTTTCTGTTGCGAACGCTCTCCTCATGCTTTAAAGTATGACCACTGCTATCTTTTTTAAGTACTAAAGAGTTGGGTTAAAAAAAAGTTGGCACAAAAAACTCTTACTTGAATTTCGATTGAGGCAGACAGACAAAAAAAAAACCCCATTGAGTCAAACACGAAGGGAAGTATTTGACGCTCCAAGAAGCGGGCTAAACCCGCTCAGCGCTCGTTAATTGTATAACGCAAAAACCCCTGAAATGCGACCCCAGCTACGGCTGGAAGCCAAATCGGCTTATTCTCTCAGGCAAAAATAAAAATTTTACCTCCATGAAAAGAGCGAAACGAAAAGTTGATCTGGCAGCAGCTGCTTCGCCACCGTGCGGCGAAGGTTTTCCCCCGAAACTCGCTCGAGCGCAGTTAAAAGTTTAAAGTCGGCTGCAGATGTTTCACGGTCTAGCGAGCAGTTTCGGCTTTCGGCCCCAAAAATGTTTGTTTGACTATTATTTCAGGCGGCAGTGGGAAGCAAACATATTTCTCACTTTCCACCGTGCGGACGGAGAACAAAAAATCTGGTGGAAAAAAGTGCAACGAGTTGAACGAAACGGACGGATTTGATTGTCCGGCGTTTGAAAAACAGTTCCCTGACGGCGATGGCTTCTCTCGCTGGGTGTTTGTTCCATTATGAGGATGCAAATTCGAAAGGCGATTCTTTTTCAACTCTTTTACGAAGCGAAAAGACAGAAATGAGTGAAGCTGTCATTTTTAAAGCTTTCTGAAAACGATCATAATCTTAGTGCAAATGAAACTGACAGGAGGAACCTTACAAATCTTTGCACAAACTCACCAACTGGGACAAAAAGTTTCCGACGTCAAGGAAATGGGAATTTAAACGCTGCATTGAATTTGCATACAAATCCCGCATTGATTGAATAGCAAACGACTCGGGCTTCGTCCAGCAAGCGAGAAAGAAATGGAACGAATGGATCTTCAACAAAATGAATTTCCGTTTCTCCTAGAGACGAGAATATCTTTGCTTGCTTGGATAAACCGTTCCGGAGCCGAGCGGAAGAAATATGCATTTGATTATGTGCGATATGTGGAAGGAACTTGCAGGTGCATTACAATGTATCAAACGTACGGAACGAACCTTCCACTCTCAGTTCATCAAGTTCCACGAAGCTCCTGGTGCTTGAGGAGCCATTTCTTGAAGCACAAAGAAAAACGTGATCGAACTGCACGATTGGACGAGCTTCGTTCGGGCTAAAATGAGATCATCCTCCCTTGCTAGAAGCGTTCCATTTTGCAAACCAATTTCTTGAATTAATTGCTTTTCTTTCAATTGTGTTTTGTTGTAGTTCTTGTTTTGTTGATGCGCTTTAATTTCATATCCGTTCCGGGACTGCAAATTGAACGGCACCGAGCTGCGCAACTGTTTTTTCGTTGGTTCCTCAACGCTTCCGGGGTTTGTGTTTCTGCCCCTTTCACCTATTCGCTCCCTCTCCCCCGGCTCGTTCCAGGCAGACCGCAGCCCGATGTGCTCTGGTTCATCAACGATAATCTGGTGGATAATCAGATCGAGCAGAACACCGGAAACATTATCGAGAATCGGCTGCTGTGGACGTCCGTCCAGCGTCACCAGCTGCACTCGGTCTTCACGTGCCAGGCGTCCAACACGAAGCTGATGCAGCCCCGCACGAGCAAGTTCGTGCTCGACATGTACCGTAAGTGTTTGCACGTCAATTCTCCATCCCGGTGCCCCCCCCCCCACACCAACACATCAACACCGTGCCGGAGTGCCGAACGGGAGCGGGCGGGAATGAATTTGCGCTTCCGGCTGGCAGCTCCAGCCGTACCGTACCGAAATCGATCAGATTTCGTTCAATCTTGCTCGCATGATTGCGCGTGTCTGGGTGTGCCGAAAGCATGTTTGGTTGCAGTGATGGAAAACAAGTGCCAAAGAATCTTCGCTCGTGTCGCCACTCATGTTCTCCGCTGAAAGGAGCCGAACGAGTTTTCGTCCTCCGGAGAGTGGGTGGTAAATGACATGCTTAAGCAATTGTGTCCCTCGATGGAACATGTTCGCAAAACGGTGTGGAATAGGGTTTTTTTTCGATTGCAAAAATGTGCAATTATCTTTATCGATTGCACAGGGCGAAATGCCCTGACGCTGGCAGAATGTTCCTGAGGTTTGTTAATTGCAATATTAAAAAAAGAAGATTGACAGGTTCTGATTTTAAGCTTTGGATCATATCGTCCTGATATGGGAAACAAACAGTAAGAGTATAAGAGTCAGACATAAGTATATTTTTAATACAACGCAAGGCTTTGTTCACACCAAAATCCTTAGATATCCCATATCTGCTACAAGTCTGCATAAAGGAATTATAATAATGGTGAGATTCAGCATTAATAATATGCTTAGTTAGTATTAGTATTAGTCCCTAATGCAGCGTGACTCACTCTGAGCTGACGCTGCAAAACCCCGTTCGGAAAGCTTTTCAAAACTCCCCCGAATGTTTACATAAATCGCATTTTTCACTTCTCAAACACCATTCCCGTGTTGACTTCCGAGGCATTATTCAAATAGACACACTGAAATCCTGCCCCCGGTTATCATGCAACGGCAAGCCGGGCCCGGGCAAGGCTTTTCCGCAAATAAAACGCACACACAAGTTACACAGCCGGCATGTTTTCTCCGGAAACCGGGGAAGCATTCCGACGCCGGCTCGAAATCAAACATCCCCTGAACCCTACGCAAACAGCGCGCACCCACACACACGCTCATCCCTTATCAAACGCGCACACCGTACCGCTGACGGATCTCTGATGCGGACACAAATGTCTTTGGCAGTAAAACCGTTGGTGGTGAGCATTCTCAACGCGACCGAATCGCTGGCCGCACACAAGGAGTACCAGATCGTCTGCCAGTCGACCGGGGCGCGCCCGAACGCGGTCATCCAGTGGACCAAGGGCAAGAAGACGCTGAAGCGCGTGAAGGAGCACTCGGTCCGCAACACGACCTACTCGGTGCTGAGCTTCGTGCCGACGGTGGAGGACGACGGGCGGCTGCTGGGCTGCCGGGCCCAGAACCCGAAGGTGGCCGGCCTGTTCCTGGAGCACTTCCAGAACATCAGCGTACACTGTGAGTAGGGCACAGTAGGTGGCGCGTTCTGTCGAATCGGGCGTTTATAAGTGTCGGGTGCGTTTCTTCAGATCCACCGGTGGTGATCCTGCAGCTCGGCTCCACGCTTGCCATGGACGACATCAAGGAGGGTGACGACATCTACTTCGAGTGCAAGATACAATCAAACCCATCCTGGCGGCGGTTAACCTGGCTACACAATGTAAGTATGCCGTTTGCAGCCGGGGAAACAGCGCAAGATGTCCACATTCCAACGGTGGCTGCAAATGTCGTCACGGTCGGCTGCTTCCGGTGCGGCCCGTGCTGGAATTTAATGGTGAACCTCGCATTCCTTTCGCTGCGGACCAGTTATGGCCGAACGAAACAAAAAGGAATTATGGCCATTATCTGTTTGGTCACGTAGACCGCATCGTTTTGTTCTTCTAATCGCCGTCCTCTCGAGGAAAATTCCGGTTTCCAATGAATACCAACACAACATCTGCTCCCTTCCTTAGCTCGAGTCCTATCGTCCCGTCGTGTCATCACGTTTTAACCCTGCCAGTGAGCATCGCTATCGCCCAAACCACCCCTCAATTACATCAAATTTGCATAAAATTATTGGCAAACCGGCGGTTCGGTCTAATTCCACCCGAAATGATCCTCCAGTCAGGTCCGACCGCAAACCGCTCGCTGCTGGGACCGATGATTTGTGCCCACCATCCTCTCATTGGCTCACCCGGAGGGGGGGTGTGCTTCGGTGCCCCAATTAGAACCGATACCGACCGTGTACGATCGTACTAATGATTGAGTGACTAATTTGCTGCCGAAACACTACGGTCCCCTGGGCTTATCGGTTGCACGAGCCGGAGCGGTTTCGCGGAATTGATGAACCCCGGGTGCGTGCCTCGCGCCGCTTCACGAACTCCATATTTCCACCTTTCCAGGGAGTGCAACTACCTCAGAATTCGTCGTCGACGAAAATCGTCCGCTCGAACCAGAGCCTGGTCATACAGAAGGTGACGCGGTACTCGAGCGGTTCGTACCAGTGTGGCGCACTCAACTCCGAGGGTGAAACGCTTAGCAACGAGATCGTGCTCAACATCAAATGTAAGTGGCACCTGGTGGGATGAGGGGGGACGGGAGGGAGTGTGGGTGGATTCGACGAAAGCAGGCAGTTTTTGCTGAGTTTCCGCTGAATTATGATTTCTGGCTTGCCGTACTTCATTATTGATGGAAGCTGGTACCTCTGACGAAATTGAATCGTAATGGCTGTTTGATATTATTTCTATTTCGTAGCGCTGATTGAAAACTCATTTATCATTCAATGATGTAATTATGTACAAAATGAGATACAGCAAGCTTTATCAAGACGTGGTGAATATTTCGTTCGAACAACATGCTGTGGTACTTATTGCATACTTTCGGGATGATTGAGCTCATTGGCCCCTGAAAGTATGCAATCAAACAAAACATGCTAATGACACAGCTTCAATGCATTCTAAATGCTCCGGATGAGACATTAATCAATCTGATGTATAAAATGGTACTTAAAAATGGATAAAACGTTTTTTAGTGTAAATCTCCGGTCTATATGATTTCAACAAGCCATATATAGATTTTTTTTATATAAAAACGTATATAAATTACTGTTTTTAATTGGAGGAATATTTGTATTATTTATTCCGTCATGTCTCTCAGCACTTCTTACTAATTTCTATTGCATCATCAAGATACACCATTACCATTCGAATGATTTGAATTGCGCTCAACTTCAATACAAATTGCAGGATCATTTGGGTGGCAATTGTTGAGTGGCCCTTTCAATCGTTCTTCCCTTTCCAGACGTTCCTCTCTGTGCCACGGACAAGATCGTCAGCATCGGGGTCTCGCTGGATGAAACGATCACCGTAAGCTGTGATATAATCACGCACCCTCTGGCAAGGTAGGTGTTTTTTATGTTTGCTTATTGAAGGTACCATTCCCAGCTACCGTCGGTCGAAGCATCGCACAAACGACGCTCGGAACGAACGAACCATTGTTTTCATTTGGCTATTTTATTTACCATTTACCCGGTTCTTTGTGCTCTCTCTCTCTCTCTCTTTCTCATCTCCTCCTATCATTAGCAAGTTCTACTGGCGCTTCGAGAACTCGGAGGAGGTGCTGGAAATCGACCAGCATCGATTTTCCAGCAACGGTTCGACCAGCCAGCTGCACTACACACCGACCAGCGAGCAGGACTACGGTACCCTCTCCTGCTGGGGCACGAACGCGATCGGCACGATGGCGGAACCGTGCATTTTCCACCTGATTGCAGCCGGTACTTATTTGCCCCGTTTCTGCTTGTTTTGCGCGTTACGTTCCGTTGTTGTTTGGTTTGTTTCCCGGCGAGTGGAGACGGAACTATTCTCCATGCCTGGTGCTGCAGTAGCTCAGCATCGCTGTTTGCATCTCATGAATAATGAAGGAAAATTATAGGCTTCGCGAGCGCTTTTGTTTTTCCCCCTCGCGTGGGAGGTTGCTTTCCCCTGTATTTCATTTAAAGAAGCAAAAAAATCCCGTGAATGATGGCTTGATTGGCCTCATTTTCGTTCGAACGAGCGATAATAATAAAAATTACGTTGCATTTCTGTTGCCTCCCGTCATGCAAAACGGCACGAGCTCACACGTTTCACCGGCGTTTCACCGTCCCACAGGTCTGCCCACCTCGGTCATCAACTGTTCGTGGCGCAACTTCACCAACTCGTTCGAGGTCAACTGCCACCAGGGATACGACGGAGGGCTGAAGCAATCGTTCGTGCTGGAGATGCTCTCCAGCCGGCATCCGGGACATAGGTAGGAAACAGCTTGCGGAAGGGTTTTCCGTGACCGCGAAACGAATAATACGCGCTCGTTCAACCCACAGCATCAATCTCACCAACGCCGAGGAACCCGTCTTCAGCGTCAGCTCCTTCGATCAGCTGCGCCAGCAGCTGCCCGGCCAGCGTCAGGCCGACGCGCTCAAGCTGTACGTGTACTCGCGCAACCAGAAGGGCCACAGCCCGCGCATCTTCATCGCCGACCTGCTCGTTCCGGCCGCGCCCGACGATCCGGAACCGACGGAGGATCCCAAGTCCAGCCTGCTGACGCCCATCCTGATCGGGCTGTTCCTAACCATCGTACTGATCATTATCGTCATCATCGTTAGAATTTATCTGAAATCGAAAAGACTTAAACAAAATATCAACAAGGAGAAGCGGTACACGGAGGAGTCGAAGAACACGCTGCTGCTGGTTGACATCTCGAAGGTAAGGCGATCGCTGGGTGTGCTAGCGCAGTGGGAATCGATGCGAATATGAGCGGATGGTGTGTTAGTTGCGACTACTACTACGTCTTAAGTGTTTTAGAGTTGTTTGATTGTTAGATATTTTGGCAACATTCCTATTAAAAATATGTTATACAACATTTCAATAACTCCCATGTCCATCGAACGAATCGTTCCAGAAGGAGAAACCCACGAAAACCACCAAATGGATGAACAACGTCGGTAGCAGCATTAAGACGAAAACGAAAATCGAAACCATCGACGACGAGCAGGATCCCGATCTGATACCAGTAAGTTAAGTTTGAAGCTTTTCTTTCTGTTTCTATGCTACTTTCCTTGCAGACGAGAGTTTTCCACAAACTCATGTCATGTCCAGGACTCCAAGTTGGAGCTCTTTTCGCTTCTGCAGTCCATTTACTTCTGTCAAAGTTTCGTTTCTCTCTAACTCACATCACGACCCGTCTTTTTTGTTGCTTGCTTGCTTCCCAATGTCCACGCTCGTTCGCCCGAACAGTATCCCCGGCTGACGGACATCCACCAGGAGGAGTTGATTCCGATTAACTCGACCGGGTCCGCGTTCGCCATCAAACAGCACATCCAGCGCTGCTCGCCGCCGGAACCGCTGGAACCGGACAAGGGCCGCGACAAGGACGCGGACCGCTTCTATCAGCAGCACCACCACCACCAGCCGGTCCGGTCGTCCACCTACCGGGACGACGAGATCTCCGAGGCGGAAATCAACCTGAAAGGAATTGAGGACTTCCTAATGACAAACCGTGTGCCGGAGAGCTGTGTGTGATATCGATCGGTCGGCACTGGTGCGCGCGTATGGGTGTGTGTGGCCGGGTGGGGGCGCACTCGGGATTCGCTTCAATTGATTCAATTTGTGCTGTCCATCATTCGTTCGAGCTCTTCAATTTGTTGGCCGTGTGTTTCGTTTGCCGGCGTGAAAGTTTTGCGTTTTGCAGCGAGTGACTTCCGGGAGTAGCAGCGGCAGTACATTAAATCAGAAAGTTTTCCGCTTTTAGTTGGCGGAAACGGGCACTAAAGCCGGGAGCGGGATCGAAGCGCGTTAAGGGGAAGTTTTTGTCAGTTTTAAGGGAAAAAAACACAAGACGGTTTGTCGTGAAAGCAATTGCAGACAACACTTTTACGGAAGGAAATTGCTTCCTCAGCTGTGCGGAAGGCGGATAAAGTGACTGTTAAATATAACTGCTTGCAGAGGTACTTTTAAGAGGCGGGACGTACTACCTATCAAATATCTGGGACATATTCGTTGTAAAATAAAATCAAAAAAGCCGAACCTAAAATTAAACGCTAACCACGTAAACGTATCACGAACTCACGAAATCGCGAAATCTCGTTCGAACGTCCGGCGGATGTGTATGTACTGGTACGTGCTGCTAGGTAAAATGGAACAATTATTGATCGATTGCGTTTAATTTTATTGGTCATATTCTAAACATTATTGTAATTACGAATGGCAAGTGACATTGTTTGTATAATAAAGAATTTTTCAATAAAAAAAAACATTCAGCGTGTTGTTTAATGTTTGTTTGTTCGTTTTCTAGATGCATTTTACCGATGTTTTTTATCTTTTAAAGGAATTAGTTTACTTTAAACCTTTAAGTTGAGCTTCATTTTAATATTTTTTGGAGAAAGCCTACAAGTAGGAACACCGTTAAAGCTTTAAACATTCAAAACAAATGTATGAAAACGAGCGGTAAACATCGAAGCACATAATATTCACTACTTGCAGGGGTTTCATCCATATAAGGGAACTTTTCAATCAGTATTTAGAATGTTTCAATAGTTATGGGAAATGTTTCAATTTGGAGAAATTTTCAATCATATAGGGGAAACATTCTCCATACTGATAGAAAATTTCCCTTATATGGATGAAAAATCTGTATTTTAGGATATATATTCAAACATCTCTACATCAATTTTAATTTGTTTCATTTATTTCCATGAATTTCTCCTTGAATCTTGCGAAGAACGTAATGGAAGCGCATACAAAGCCCCACGATTTGTTCACACGCTCCAGTTGCTGCCATTGATTTTAAATCATCCCGACCTGAGCGGAAAACACATTAGAGAGTTTTTTCTCCTACTTTCATCTCACCTTCGAAAAATTCGGTTATCGGAATTCCCTGGCAAATACGAAAAGAAACGCAGGTACTGCCTCGAACCGTACCCTCGCGCATACCACCATAACCCATAAATTATCGATCGAGTAAGTGGCGAGGGGTTCTTGCAGCGAGAAACGCCCACATTCTTATCCCCGAATGTTCAAGCGGCCGGAAACTTTCTAAACGCTCAACCCGTAGCACCCAGTTGGTCCCACTTCCGGAGCGCACCGGACAGATTAAGCAAAAACACCTTTCTCAATTCACTTTCGAGGGTCCTTTTTTGGCGCTTGTTTTACAAAGTGTTCTGGTGAACCGCCCCGTGGGCTTCGAGCCCATCCTTCTCACCCCCCTTCGGGCGGAACCTGTTGATTGTGGCGAATGGGTCAGTATTTCGGGGCCCGCCGTTAAGGGTTATTTATTTACGTTGCTCTCCAAACCCCGAATGCCGAACTGCTCGAGACGCTCGTCCGCTGCTTACATTCATTACGAAATGGAGCACGACCGATTGCGATCCGTTCGTTCGAGAGACAAAAAAACGGGGAGCGCCCTTCATTACATAAATCATCTCGAGGATGACGAGATAAAAACTCGACCCTCGGGGTACGG
>KZ072790.1:41017-57247 GCA_002091845.1 Anopheles cracens | reverse complement strand
GTGAGATGTGAGAAAATCATGGAATGCGAATTATCCGGTGCTTCTGGAAGTCGTTCCGAGCACGGTCTAAAGTGGTTGGACTCGAACCACTCAATACAAAGCAGATTGTGCGCTAGTTAACTGATTCGAAAGTAGGACACCGCTCTCGGAATTGGCAAGTACCTTTGAGCGTCTAATATCTGCTTCTATTCCTGACTTCGATTTCGGCTGATTGAGATTGAGCAGTGCCATCTTCTTTTTTTGGGGTGAGTTTGATTCAATCAATTTCGAACGAAATTGAGCCATCGATGGAGATAACTCGACCTTGCTGATAGCGACTCGGGAATCAACTTAGTTCCGTGTGTCACTCAATTGGAGCTAAAAGTTAACGATTTCTTTGCTCTTGAAATGCTCTTTTTCTCGAGTTTCCGGGCTTGTTCCGAGATGTGACACCTTACACCGCTGACACACAGACGTACCGACTCAACCGGAAATCCGGTGTGATATGATATCTCGCTCTGAATGATCGGGAAGAATTTCCCGCAATAAAGGGCCCTTATGAAGCACAATTCGTAGGATCCAATGGGTTCTTGTTTGAGGGCGAGATGTTCTTACGAACGCTGCTTAGTTTTATTACCAACAATTGGGTGTGACAATGGGAACTTGAAAAAATATACATTTCAAAAGCTGCTTAAAAAGAAAATCAACCCAAGTAAGCCACTTCGAGCGAGGGCTTTCTCCCTTAAAGACGTTTTAAAATTAGGTTACTGCGCCATCCTTTACAACGAAGCAAAAAAAAGAAAGCACATTACGACCTCCTCTGCGGCTAAAGCATCCCTTTAATCTGACCTCGGGCAAACGCGACCGGATAAGAAAATAAAGAAAGCACATTACGACCTCCTCTGCGGCTAAAGCATCCCTTTAATCTGACCTCGGGCAAACGCGACCGGATAAGAAAACGACCGAGCTGTGGGCGAGAAAGTAAACAGCGAACTGAAGGGACATTGAAGCCACCGGACCAGTGTCGGATCCGGGCGCTCCATTTCAGCATCCTCTATTACCATATCGAAGGCACCATCTTTTCCGTCTGGCAGCATGAAAGCGACACGGAATGAAACGGCATTCTGTCGCTGGCACAACATGCCTCCTACTCGTTTTGTGGTAGGGAAACGGTGTAAATGGAAAGTCAGCTGGCATGGTGTGTGTGTGTGTGCGACAGCGACACCGAACCGGAAGCACCGGCCCGCTCATATTCACATCCAGCCAGGGTACGTTCCGGAAGCTCGAAAGAGCAAATATTTGAGCGATCATCTCGGGCCCTCCAGCCCGGGTACGCGGGCGATGGAAACCTATTCCACCGCATCGAACATCGGGCGTCTTGCAGCCAGCATAACGCTACCGGCCGGGCCTTTTGTGACAAAAGAACTGTTTGGCTTGTGCCTCGGCGGGGTTGAAATGAAACGAAGATTGGCCTTTAGCACGGGAGAAGGCGATTCTATGTGTGCGGTTTTGTGGTAGTGCTGATTCGGTTTTACTATTCAGGGTGTTAAAAGAAGGTCTTGACACGGTCAATGTGTGAAGGATTACGTCTTTTCTTTGCGGGAAAAATAAAAAAAATATTTAGAAAGAACTACAATACACACTTAACAAATACGCAACGTTCACCCTCTGAAATTCCTGCAATCCATTTTATTTCTCAAAATGGAGCGTAACTCTTGATCCATTTCCATTACGAGCACTAAAGACCATTACAGCAGCACTTTCCAGCTGCTTCTGCCTTCCTTTCTTGAAACTTTCACAAACGTGCATCCACTTATTGCTCTAAAGATGAGCAGAAAATTCATCGCGAACTCGACTCACTCGGTCACCAACACCAGCGACCCGATGACTGATGGTGCAGAACAATATTTACCTTGAGCCAGCGAGCAGCGTCTTTTTCTATCAATATTCAAGCGTGGAGCGCACATTCCAGGCAACTGCCAACGCTTCAGTTGAGTGACCTGAAATATCGTTCGTTGGATTTTTTAGTTTTTTTTTCTTGAAGATAACTCCCACTGAACCTTGAACTACTTTGGCAGTAAAAGTTCTCGCTTCTCGTAAGAAACTGATTACTTGCAAGTTTGGCGAACGGTAAGCGTGGACAGATGAGGGAGGCAGAATGACCTTTTGGAACGGTGTGTGTCATGCGTCACTAATGTGCACGAGTTGAGTAAAGTTGGTGCAGTTGGGCTCTTTTTAATCCTTTTCTTAAAGATGTTGAATAAAGTTCAATAATACTCGTTCGCTACGTTTCTATTTTAGATGGAATACCTTGCCTTCTGTTTATATTTAGTTCATTAGTTTATATTACATATTTACTCTATACTATTCTGGTTTCTAAAGGTTCGCATTGATAAAAACACGTTACCAGCCATCTCTAAAAATAACTCATCCACCATCAGGTTCGGCTTATCACAACGTACGCCGACCACAGCACCCGTTTCCGTGCACGCACGGTGTTCTATTTCGAGGCACGGCTAAGGTGTGAAATCGGCTCGCGGAATGATTAATGCAGGCCGTATGCCTAATGTAGAACACCTGTCGCGTGACGTCGAGCCAGGCAGCCTTCAATTTCCCGCCGTTCAGCAACACCTCCGCCCATTTGTGGATCATCCGCTGTGAGCTAATATAAATTCATAATGAAGTCAATCTGCTGCGATTCCACAACCGGGCCACCGGGCCTAGTAAAGGTAGCACTTACTAGCTGCACGGAAAATGCACCTCCTCTTCTCACCATCTCCATCTTTCCCCATCACGCTCACCCGCACCGCAAACGACGCATCGAAGCGTAACAGTTTTGATTAGCTGGCACATCGTCCACCGCGTGATCCTTGAGCGGGCGGAGAAAACGTGGCGCTGGCACTAAACATTGTGTGTTCCACTTCCGGCCGTGATAAAATATGCTCTCCGTGATATGGTTTGTGATCGTTGCCATCCCGCACACGGCTCACAGCCGGCTGTGTGCCGTTGCGTTGCGTCCGCCGAGCAATGTAATCGTGTAAACGCAAACGCAGTACATTCCGCGCGTCACACGTGAAAAAGAGATTAATTATTCCGTCTGTAGATGAAACACATTATCTCTTAATGTCATTTACCGCGGCCAGACGCTCGCGACGGAGGTGATGGAGCACCGCACGTCGGGTCGGGCCGTGTCTTGTAATGGTTTCACGCGCGCGCCAGCACGCACGCTACAGCTCTTTGCAGGGCACGATGTAAGTACGCTGATGGGAAAGATGATGAATGGAAAGCTTGACTTTAATTACTGAGCTGAGATATGGTTGCTTGGTGCGATGTACAGGACCTAATCACGGCTGTTGTCTGATCAAGAGATGAGCGTTTTGCCATAAAATGGAATAGAGCACATAGTTAGAAATGAGTTGACAACATTTTCTTTTATTATTTAGTAAGGAAAAGAGGGATTCATCTTGAATGTTATAAAAATTTTAAAAACCACCAGGCGTCTCCAATGCAATAAATCTCAAAATATATCCAATCATCTCAAAGTTTTTGGCTTAAAATTATGAATGAAGGTCTAACGTTTTACTAAATGAAATTCTTCTCTTAAACTGCAGTAAATAAAGGTTTTTTTTTTATTGTTGATACCTTATCCCATGAAACAGTTACATAACAATGATGAGCAGCCGGTTTCCTGCGTAAGGGATTATGAATGATTATCACACCGCTGTATGAATCAAGTTTCACACGAAAACAACTCATCCAATGAATCGACACAAACCACGGCAGGGCAAATCTCGTGAGATAAAGAACACCATTTCGAGCAAAACCGCTCCCTGCCTCCGAAACCACCGGATCCAATCAATCTCGCAATTCGAGCTAAACACCCGACCGTATGAAACATTGAAGAACTCTCGCCTCGGAATCCAATCAAAAAATCAAATCGATAACTGCTCCTTTCTTGCTCCGCTTGCCCGCACGTCGCCGTTTACTGATTCTTCATAAATCTTGGATTTTTTCACACACCACCGGGCGCCTCCATTACCAGGCACGCGTGCGCGTTCTGCTTTCGCAAACAGGAAAGAAGGCACCGCCGGTAGCGTCAGAGGTTCGTATCTCACGACGCGCAAATAAAGACGAAGCGAAACGTAAAAGGGGAACGATAATTCCCCTGGCGAGCTTCCGGGACGCTCGGCAGAGACCAATATCGCAGGGCCTCCGAAAGCTCGAAACGCATTCGAGTGCGAGGTAAACAGCTCAGGAAGTGTATTTGACAATGATGCCCGAAACGGCAGAAAGGTAGGGAACAATAACGCTTACGTGGCACAGTAGCGACGACGGCTCGGAGGCGCTTTGTGGGAAAGTATCATAATCGATAAGCGTGTTGGGTGGCAGGAAGGATCTATTATCCATATTTATTGCAACTTCCGGGACTCTGATGTGCTGTTCACACTCCAACGCAAGGGTGGCAATTGACGTCTAACAGGTTAGCGATCACTTATATTTCGTTATAAATCCTTTGCCTTTTGGGGCTAGGGATAGCCAATAAACAGCGTTATAAAACTATTTCTGAGATTCCTGCTTGTAGCTTCTATTTCGTCAAACATTGATCAAACATTTATCTTACCAAATTACGAGCGATTCAAAGTTTTGAGGTTGAGAAAAATAATGCTCATCTAGAGCAAAAGGAGGAAGTTTGATTAATCAATCTGAATTTGTCGATAAGTAATTGATTTTCAATTGACTAAATACGCAACAATTTATCAAGCCTTCGGAGATGACTTGAGCTTTCTTGATTCCTCACTCATTTCACTGCCTATGACACCTCAAAGCATGGTGAAATTGTTTTGTAGCGCAATAAATTTGGTGTACGAAGGCAAAAGGAAGTAATTAAGGGTTGGAATGAAATACGAGCCTATATTATCACACACCTTTTGTTTGAGTTAATGCTTTGAATTGCTTTGAAAAGCTCGTTCATGGTCCAAACTTTTGCCATTTGCCTGCTTGACAATTGTTGCGACATCCATTCATTTCACTAAAACGTATTTCATCAAGACCTGCCGGTGTGAATGTGTTTTTGAGTCTCGTTTTTCAGATTGTTCCATGAATAAATATCAATTTGGAGCAAATTAAAAGAATGATAACATTCGAATGTATTTTACTTTATTTATCTCATTTTTTTAGCATTAATAGTAGCAAAAAAGGTTCGTAATCTGTTTGACACATCAAATTTTGTTTGATGCATCGGTTGAAGTCAACATAGACGCTAACTTTCAAGGTGTGAAATCGACCTGTAGTGTACGCATTCCACGCATTTCTTCTGTTTCCTCTCACATTAGCAAACTACACAGTCGCCCTGCTCTGCATTTAATCCGAAATTGAATAACTTTGTTAAAACTTTCATCTCGCTGGGGGTTGAGTCCAAAATTAGCCCGGAAGCCAGATCTTCCCCAATATTCTCGCGTCCTCCTCACCAAAGCAGCGTCCTCCCAAATCCTGCCTCGCATTCAAGTGCAGCCGTCCGAACAAGTCTCTTCGAATGGACACGGCTACAGAACGAGGCAAATAATATCCGGTCCGACATTCTCCAGCTCCAGCTCTGCTCCCCCTGGACAACATGAGATCGAAGTAACGCAACGAAAACGTGGCGAAGAAAGGCGGTCCGAGCGGCTTTGCTAATCGCACAGCTTTATCCGGCCGGTGCCGGCTGTTTGTCCGGCAGCTTCTACCCCGAGGGCTCATTCCGTAGCCCCATGCCGGACTAACAGGGGGCCCAAAATTGATGTTAATTGCCAAAAGTTTTCGCAACAACGGTGTTGCAAAGGGCGAAACAAACAAATGAATAAATAGCACGAGGGGTATAATCTTCAGCACCTAATGATCCGCCGGAGCCACTGGACACGGTTTCACGCGGGGTAAGGCACCATGATAATTTCATCATCGTTACGGAGGTGCAAAGTAAGTTGCAAATGACAGAAGGACGTAAATGTTTACAGTAAGTTACTTCAAGAATCCTTAAGCAACGCAAAATCTCCTTTAAAAATCATACCGGTTGAGGTTGTGTGCTGTCTTAAAGACTTCCTTTTTCTATAGACCTCTTACGGTCAACTTTTCACTTTCATCCCACCGTAGAGGCACATTTACTGGATGCAAACATTTCCTTCGAACGTTTCAGCTAATGATTCCAAGTAATGAATGCGTCTCAGTGCACTCTCAGGTCTAAATTCCAGGCAGCAAGGTAAGCGTCTATACCGTAATGGAGTTTATGAAGAATTGAAAGGTAGCAAAAGTTCACTCTTGACAAAAACATGACATAGAGATATCTCGGAACTCTTGCAGCATAAGAAGTTTTAGTTTAAGGGAAGCAGCTAATACAAATCCTTACATTAAACTTTATTTGCACTTAAAGAGACTCGGTTCATACGATGGACACTGCGCTAAAGAATAGCTTTCAGTACCCAGAAGAAAAAAACAATCAAAGGCATGGAAACTCTAGGCTGGGTCAACCGCCAAACCAAAGAAACGGAACACTTTTACAGCTTCCACAAGCATTTCAGTTCCCCTACAAGTTTCCAGTGGCTTTCGCTGGCAAAGTTGTCGTTCAAACTTCTACCAAGAATCGTTCAACCATCGTCTGTTCTGTGTTACGAATCTGTTTCTTCTATAAGTGGCCCTTGAAACGTTCCAAGAAGAAACATTTCTCGCTCTCTGTGTTTTCTTCTCATTTTCAAATCATCCGCACAATCTGTGGCTTTCTTGCAGAGAAGAAAAAAATCTCAAGTAACACGCGCACTAAGCTTTGAATAATGTGGAAGTGTTCATCATACGGCATGAATCTTTTTAAGGGTGCATAGAGCAGAAACATTGTTTTCGGTTTGTGTTACCGGGCATGTCTTGTTCGAACTTCTCCCATGATCGGTTCACATCGTGTCAATTGTTGTGAGAATATACTCAGACAGTGTGTTTATCACAATTTTATTTTATGGATACATTTTACATGACGTCTTCGTAATGAAAATCACCTATTATATTACTTTACATGAAATGCTCGAACCAATAACAGAAACAACAAGCTAACGCTTACAGCGGACATTCATATGATGCACACGAGGAAACATGTGCCAATGCTTAGTTTTAACCATTACCTAGACAAACTAGCAACGACCAAAATAAAAACAACTTGTACGTGCTCAACAACCGCACCGGTGAGGAGGATCCGTGCCGCGTTAGGAAGCGCAATAACGAACGCCACCGCCACAAAAACGACATGGCTTCCGAATCCGTTTGAGGGCGTGCTGTTGTGGTGTTGCGATAGCAGAGTCGTTATTGTGCAGCGCAGTTTTCCGTCTGAAAATTAAGCACTCAATTACGTTTTTTGTTGTTGCAAGCTTGGCACGTCAACTTTTCAGCTCAGTTTTCAGTTGAGCACTCTGCCTAAGTATATACACTTTTTTTGTTTTTAAATGTTGAAGGGTAGAATGGTAATCACGAATTTAATACTCTCATGTGTCAAGCAAAGATGTGTTCGTACACACTATACGCAATCGCCTGTGATGAATCTATAAGCCTGTTTGCTTTCGTCAGCATTAGCATAGAAATGAGAAAAATGGTAATAAGCACAACTTAACCATGTTCGCAGAGCACAAACTACCTGGCTTTGATCATATCGTATCCATTTGTGGACAGACTCATTTTTATAAATATAAAAGTTGTTTGATGTCGCTGAAGCTGATGGCAGGAAAACTTTGTCCTACGTATACATATATTGATAACCGATTTATTTCAATGGCATTGTGGTCGTTTCGAAGCCAGAGAGAAATGAGTTATGCCTTGATACCCATTAGAATTGTTATTCAAACACACATTTGTCCGCTGATAATGTGTTTTGAGCAATCGATGATGCTATTTTGATTAAAATAGAGCATTCGATGTTTCAGCCATTGATAAGATAAGAGTCAACTTAATTACACGTTCGATCTCATTTGGGCTCAACCAAATTTTAAAGCAATCTATCAATTAAGAGACAAATGACGGTCATTTGAAATGACAATGAGTCAAGAATAAATTTGATGTGCTGCTGTTTGCAATTTTCCACAGTTGAACTCAATCGCAATTACGAACGAAGCACGCTTCAACACGCTGATAGCTCGTTTCGCGTTCGTTTGTTTGAAAAATGTTTCAATCGCAAATGTTTACATTCCCCTCTTCAACTGACAGCTGTCACTATTTGTGTGTTACAACTAGGGTGTTCGGCCTACCCGAAATTCCCACGGCTACTTTGTGGGATTAGATCGTTTTAAAAAAAAGATACGTTACAATTACCCAACAATCGAATGTTTTAGTCACAGAAGCCGAATGAAATTCCGAGTGAACTTTCTAAAAAAAACATTTAGCTTCGTTTGGTTTTTACGAACACCTGCGGGTAGACTTCACGTACAACGCAGCACACTCCCACGTGTGTTTGCTGGTGACAGGTTTGCAACGTGCACAGCCCCCGGACAATCGTACGCTTATTTTTGTCAACAGATATATTTAATTTCTGTCCCTTGCTCCGCATAACACAACGCGCACCGCCAGAAACACACTAGCTTGAGGCAGGCGCGTGTATGCATGCAAACTCCACGTGTTTTACTGCCTTTGCTGAGCGTAAGGTGGACCTCAAGCAGACATTTTCAACATGCGGTATCTCTAGCACACCGACACTGCCCCATGGTCAAAATCAAACATATTACACGAACTTTGCGACTATTTTACATGGCTTTCGTGGGTGAGCACGTGCGTTTAAGTGCAAGAGAGAAGCAAGCACCGAACGTTCAGTGTGTCGGTAAAAGACCCTTACCATGAGGCATGAACGTTCTGTTCACCTTAATACAAGCCTTACTTCCATCGTCTGTTTCCAAGTCCTGCTATAAGCTACGTCACCTGTAGCGTTGTGTTCTAGCTTCCGGAAAACTAAGAGCCAACTTCCGGCAACAGCTACCGATGTATCACGAATGTATCCTGGGCTCCGTTGAACGCAGAAACACAACCCTCGATATGCTGTGAATAAATTGCCGGTTAATTAATGTGGCTTTCTCGACATTTCCCGTACAACTCTCGTCGTGATGATGTGTCCGGTTCGGGTAATCGTGTTTGATTTGATTAGTGAAAGCTCGTTAGAGCTTAAGATGGTTTCATGTCTCGCATTCGTAGTAGCATCAATACTCATATTGCACTGAGGTACAGTTTTCTTCCCAGTGAGATGTTTTTATTACTAAACTACAATATATGACGTTTGTAATCCAATGCTTGCAATTATGCGTTTGTGGGCAGCAGATTGCATACTTTCTGGCGTAACATATTTAAATCAGCCCGAAAGTTTGCTATTTATCTTAAGAAGGATTCTCTTTACTACCGCATTGCTAACGATTTATTTGCTTAGTATTAATAAGGCCTGCAATGAGTTTTTTTTAAATTCAATTTGATGTTGAAAATTGGCAACTGTTTCATAAATCTCTTTCGATTAAGCAGTACGAATGGAATGCTTACTCATGCATCGTGTTATTTCGCCTATTAATCACACTTTCGCAAGTCTTCCACGAGCGTTTCAGTGCAATAAGCATGGGCGAATGCAATCGCAGGGAAGCGAATTAAACAGTGCGCAGCGTGTTGCCCTATTTGTATTGCGAAATTTGTTCCCCCTCACGGAAGAATGAAATACGACCGATGTAATTAATTCACCCCTACCAGCGTCGATCGGATCACACCGTTCATGAATCATGCTCCATGCAGAGACGTGGCTCAACACGGTACGGAAAACGAACCGGCAAACAATTGTGAATTGCAGTAAGCACTCGTAAGATACTACAATCATTAAGCAGTTTACGCGGGGCTTTACAGATTAATGCTGTTAAATATAATATTTCTTCCATCGCATGATTTATGTGACGAGCGTAAGCTGCAGGCTTGAAACTTCTAATGAAAACTGGAAGCTGTCGAAAAAGTTTCCACCCGTGACACTCATTTCAACGCTTCATTACGGTGGGATTACCGTCGTTTTTATTAAATTCCCAACCGTCTTGGCGATACGCCGCGCCCAGCGTGCCTCGCGACACACACACTCGCCACGCCCAGCGCTTAAGCTGCAGCGTCCGGATGGGAGATTTGTGTTGTTGCCTCTTACTTCATGAATTATGGTTATTAAAATCATAACTCATCCGCTGACGAGCGTAACTGCAGCGCGAAACTTCCAGCCCGAAAGCCAGACCGAACCCCGAACGGACGCGCGTTGCGGTTTGACATTTATGGTGACTTCCATGCCTTGGGAAATCACGGTTCGTTTGGTTGATTGTTGCCTGGGCGCCTGGGGCGTGCGGTTTCGGTGCGGCACCGACACGGGGCAGGCCGGGGACGGAAAATGCACCCGAAACCAATGCAGCTCTGGATTAAACTGCCATGTGGGGGTAAAGGGATGAACGGAAAAGCTCCCGTTACTGTATCAGCTGCACCACACAGACACGAAGACACACATACACATGCACACTGAGAGCTTTTATCATGTCCATTGTGTAAACGAAAAAAAAAATCATCGCTTTTATGCCATCGTATTGTGTCTGCGAGGATGAAGCCGAAGCCTGTAATGAAATTGTGTTAATTATTGTGAGTAACGGTGATACTTATTTTGTGTCTCTAATTACTGCACATGCAGTGATTCGTGATGCTTTTGTTTGTTTCGCGAAGCGCATGTATAAAATGTCCTGAATAATTGCATACATTTAGGCTTTGTGTATAAAATTACGCCATAAAGTAGGCAAATCTGTATTTTCGTTTTCTTTTATTCAAATTCCGTATTATGATTATGAAACTATATACAATTTGACCTCACAGGATAAGCAAAATAACTATTTCGACTTCGAAAAGTATTTCATTTAAAAGAGAAGCAACCAATCAATCATGTTTTCATCTGTTTCTTATACGAAGTAAACTATCGTTATGATCATGGCACACCGGTTCATTGCACATTTGCCCTAGCAACGACCGGAGCGAAGCCACCTCTTGCGTGATCTCATTACCTAATGAGGTGCAGCTCACCTACCAAAGCAAAGCTTTCCTTATCTGCTTCTCGGTTCGCCCCGGTTCGCCAAAGGTGAGACGGTACGGGCGCATGATGCGCAAAAGGCGAGATGGAAATGTAATTAGAAAGTGAAGTAATCAAAACTCTTCTTTCCGACCAAGTTGGAAACGAAATGAACGGCATTGCACCCGGGAAGCCCTGTCATCCGAGGGACAGGGACGCGATGAGCACTTGAGTGTATCGTTCTTCCGCTCCACAATCACCACCTGCACTACACACTTAACACGCCATTGAGAGCGTTTCGAATCTGGCAGTACGGTGAAGCGCATGGTTAAACATTTACATTACAGTTTCACTTTTGCACTTTCGAGCGATACATGCACCGCATACAGGATGAGAATTTCGGTAACGTGTATCACGTTCAACAAGCGAATCGTGCAGCGGCTCAGTGGGAGTGATGCGAGTAGTTCGATGCTATGTTGCCGCATTCGGATCACATAAACTTGATTCAAAATCGCCGCAAATTGAAACTTATTATTAATGAAACACATTTTGGGAAAGGAATGCTTGCAAACAGAGCATCTGTGGAGGTATTGTTTTCTATAGTTCCATCGTTGATTTAATGTTGATTTTATCGACACAAGAAATCGTATAGGAGTGCACTCTGTAAAGACAACAATTGATTCAAGCTGCTACGAAGTAATATTCAAATTATTTAAATTAGTATATTAATACTAATATTAAAAATAATATAATTTCAATCAACCAGTCACTACTTTTAACGAAAATCTATTGAAGCTGAAGTGGAAGCGATTAATATACATATCAATATGAACTGTTTACCCGGTAGATGAAAGTTGTTTTTCACAAATTGCCATAGAGATCTTCCTCGCAGCACGGACGATACGTGCCGAGCGTTTATTAAACATTCCATCATAAATACCACAGCGCCACACGATTCCCCGTGAAACCTTCTGTTTCTACTATGCAGCAATTGTGAGTTTCTAGCCCGAACGAACGATAATGATGATGGAGTTTTTATTCGAATTGTTATCTCACAACGCTAGAAGAATACGCGGAACGCGAGAAAAGCTTATTCGTGCTGGCAACACAATGCGAACAAACTTTGCTACATTCGTAGCTTCTCGAACATCCATTGCAAGGATTAACTCTCGGTAATGGTCATTAAAATTCCATGTAAATCACATGTCCATCCATGCGAGCAGGCCCGCCCGATTGAAACCACAGCTTGCGGTTGTGTTCACCATCCCGCAATCCGGTGTTGCGCGAGCGTTACGAACTCATCAGTTACGCCGACCCATTGACATCCATTTCATTTCGTTTTCACCACTCGGTTGAGGTTTCGTGGTGATCTCTATACGTCAACCTGTTTGACTGGCACGACGAAGCAGGTCTCTTTAAGCAGCACTTTCGAGCTTTCCGATAAGTTGAACTGTTTGGATTGAGGATGAATTGACTGCCACACAGGTTGACGTTAGCGGTTTTTAAGACCCTTAAAGCAAAAACATGCAAACATTGCATTCCAGTCACACAGATACTCCTGCGAATCGCCATCGTATCGAGAATGAAACATACACAACAGGCCATACCGTCGTAAGCCTTCACTCCCCCACGTTCGAGCCACCGGAATCGGGATGCCTTTATTCTGTCAAGCGCAGAACATGTACCGAACGTCATGACTACCGTCATTCGTGCAGGACGACAACAACGACAAACAACACAAAAAAAGGACACGAAAAAGTAAAACACCTTTTCACTTGAAATCCCGTCCAAATCCCATCACAGCTAAGAGGATCCAGCTAGACGCGCGAGGGATGTCTCGCTATGTGCCGCAACAATCAGTGGTTGTCGTGGGAAAAGTTCGTCTGGAAAGGGAGCGAAACTGAAACATGCTTCGAATAGCTGTAGGCAAAGCATCAGCCGCCCTGCCGGTGACTACCGGGAGCAGTTTCGCCGCGTACGAACGTACGAAAACGAACTAAGGCTAAGGAGCGGCAGCTTTTCTCTTATCTTCCCACGTAATTGTTTTGGATGATGATGTCATTTTTGGTCCATATACTCCACTAAAATTGCTGTGTGACATGAACAATTCATTTCAATGAGTTAAATTGACATATTTCGTTTGGAAAATGCAATGTCATAAATATGTGGTGGAATGATTAAGAACTTACTGCAACTCTTGTGTAGATTAACGAAATTTAACCGGATTAGCCAATCGCCAAAGCACGGCAAACTTACTCTCCTTAAGCAAATTAATTATTTGAATTATCAACGCATTTGATCTCAGCATGTGCTTCCCATATTCGTATTGGACAACAATTGATCATCTCGGGATATTCTCACAAGACAATACCAAGGACACACCAGGATGAATTTAATTATGTTTTAACTCGCTGCCATCACAAGCAAACACATTCACCTGTCCATCACGGCAATTGAATTCAATCAATAATTGAATAGCTAATTGGAAGATCCGGTGCATCGAGCTTATTGCTGAAGTCGTGCTGGCAAAGGTCTTTGAAGTAGTCAAACCTGAAACCTGAACTATCAAACCTGAATTACTTGAGCAACAGATCAATGTACTGTAGTGAAAATTTCAGTCTCAACCAGTCACACTCTAAGAGAAAACCTTTAAAAATGGCTCAAAACCGACTCAAAATACGCTACAGATTTCTCAAAAGCTCCCCATTGCCTTCACCGATGCACGCTGCTTGCGTAACGAGTACTGGTTCCGACCTGGTACGCCCTGTTCCCCCCCCCCCCCCCCCCCAGAACACCGAACAAAAAGTCATTACACGGAAAGTGCGTGGTTATAATGGCATATTTCTTTCCTCGTTTCACGGCGCGATGGATCTCGACTCGGGACGGACCCGGGGAAAGGATTGCCCGCTGTGCATTAGCATGCAAACACGACACGCGGCAAAGATGCGGCCAAACTTTGCCGTCGCAACTGTCGTTCGGGCATTATGCCTCCAGCTCCGCCGGTTGCACGGTGGGTTAATGATTGTTTAATTTGATTTTAAAAGTTCTGTGGCGTTGGTTGTTAAATTCATATTTAAAACCGGGCTTGTTGTTGCCATCGCTGCTTCCAGCTCATTTCACCGGGCGGTGGCGTGGGGCATTCTTATAAGAAGCTGGTGCTTGCCAGGTAACCTGAATTGCAATTTAGCATGGTAATTGAAATACATGCATGATGTGGGTCTTTATATAGCGTAAGAAAACGTCTTGAATTACTTGTTTCTTTTTAAAAACATATTTAAAACATTGCCAAAGCTGTCTTAGTTCAGATCGTCTAGATAATCGTCTTCAAATGCTCTGGAAGACTACTACTTTTAAGAAATCATTGGTGATGTACATACGGCTTTATTGCATCCTTAAGATCCCTTTCTGTTAAAGTTGGGTGTTTCCTCTAAACTTCTATTATTACTATACCCCTATTATCCTATTAAGAAGTAAACCAAGCAACAAATATCTATATCCGGACTTGGGACTCTGTAACACTGTGCACTAGACTACCATACTATGTTCCATCGAGCCTGGAATAAATACATTTTGAGCCATTGTTAACACACCAAACCCATCAGAGACATGTTCAGGCTTTTCGCAAATTCACGCACGAGTGATAGTAAAACATATCAAATCTCGGAAGCAAACCCTTTCAAAATCTTTTCAGTAAATATGAAAGCTGTTGGTGCCCATCTGTCGTATGTAGTGTGAACACGTGAACACTATAAACATTGGAGGAGGAGGAGGACCTTAAGGAGCATTGTTGTGGATAAAATTCGATTAAGCTCTAAAATTTAGAAGAAAAATTGTGTTGCAAAGTGGCAACAATGTTGTATAACGTTGCTTGATTGAAATGAGTATGACTTGGTAAGGCTCTTCAAGCTAATCAAACATCGTCCTTCCAATCTTCTAGTGATTGTTACTATACACGAGAGAAAAATCAACAACGCTGCCGTTCGTAACTCCAGCTCAAATGTTGACATTCTGCTCCGCCGTAATCAATATTGCTTTTATGATATTATTATATTTTCCCCCCAAACCACCAACCACGCCGAACGGTTCGCCCGGTTCGGCTTCCGCCGGGGATATCCTGGCAAGTGAGCATCATGTCACGGTTTCGTACGTAGCTACAAGAAATGCTATCTACCCATTGCGAACCGGTTTCTACTTACGCCACGAGCTGCTGTACTTCATAAAGAAGTAGCCCTTATTTCCCGCCAGCTATTATTTTGAATTATTTCCATGCCGCTCGGAAACAAGTTGTTACCGCACCGGAGTGGAGTGAATAAAGAAGACAGAAATGTAAGGAAATAAGGACATCATCATCCACCGGATCCGGCTCCGGCAACCGGCGTCCGGGTGTGTTTTTGCATTCGCTTGCTTGTTATTCTTTAGCGTTTGGGGGAGCTGTTGCTATATTTTTTTCGTTTTTGTTCTGGCTTCCCCACAAGGGTGAAGGCAAACTGTGGAAGAACAAAGATAAACAGCAACAGTAGTATACGAGCGAGTGTGCCCGATGAAGTACTCGGTCGTAACTTCGCGCAAACGTCGAAAGTGTGCCCTGCTGGAGGAACGAAACGGAGAAAGAAAACACAAACACAATCGAAGCGATGATCCCGTCACTCGTACTGGTGGTGAAGCTGATGAAGAATAGAAAGTGGACGGAGGAATAATTTTAATCAAATTCACCCATCACACCGTGTTCACTTTATTAAGACATCGTCTGAACGTTCTGACATTTTCGGACGGAAACGTATTTTATTGCGCACTCACGAACGTCAGATTCTGCCATACGAGATGTATCGCCTGAAACAAACTACACGAATCAATGTGTGCGTTGTATTGCATTACATCCTCGTGCGGTTCAGATGCACCCCTGTGCGAGGTAAATAGAAACATCCCTGCACCTAGCTCCTGAAAGGATGCCCTCATGCGCAAATTATGCATTCATGCGACCGACATCACTGTAAACACGTTCGTTAGCAACAGCAAATATGTGCCCTTTGGTGGTGTGTGTGTGTGTGTGTGGAAGGTTTTTACCGGAAATTCCTTTGCGGTCGAGCTGGGACAAGACTGAAAGAACATCAAACCTGTGCTGTCTTCGTAGGAAAGCGTTGCACCAGGTGAAATAATGCGTTCTTTATGGCACTACTTTGTCTGTCACGACATGTGTCATG
>KZ072790.1:6536-18116 GCA_002091845.1 Anopheles cracens | reverse complement strand
ACGCACATACAATGTTAAAACAATGTTCCTCTGTTTATAATATTTGTTTGTATAAGGACGAGGATCAAATATCTAAACAATGGAATGACTTGAGCTGAAAACGATCCAGCTACGTAAGAAACAGCTTAAAATATTTACCTCTTTCTTCCTCTCTCTTCCTTACTCTCTCTCTCTTTATTTTTTTCTCTCTCTCCCCTGCTCTTCAGCTCACATTTCCGGTACGAATTAAACCGATGCTACAGCAGTACATTACATGCATTACCAACTGTTCAAACATTAAAATTGCGCAGCCAAGTCTTGCGTCTGCAATTGTTTCTCGTGTATTCGCAACGTTAGTCTTCTTTCGGTGTCCGTGTTTTTTTTTGTTGCGCTGCTGTCTGTGTTTTTCAATCTTCACTGTGGTTGTTGTGGCAGCTGATGCATCCTCAGCAACCCGGGCTCCTCGGCCCAGGAAGGGTCGTTGGAGTCGTGAGATTTTGAATTTTGAAGCATTGCTTGCCATGCATATCTTTTCCCCCTCCCACTTCCGTGCATGCTCCGGAAACGGTGCAGCTGTGGTGCAAATCTGAATGCGATTAAGGCACCAGAGCAGCAGCAGCAGCACCGGTTGACGCATAGCTCGCTGGGAAACATTCAAAAGCACGGCAAAAGACACACACACATACACGGGTTGAAGCCGGGCCAAACGAAGTAAACTGGCAAATAAACTGGCTTACAGCAGAAATCGTTTCGTAATAAAGGAAGCAACAAATCGGGCCACCAGCTGCCAACGGAAAGCGGATGAATATTCAAAAAATGATGATGCAACATGAATAATGTTTGTGCATGCATTGCTTCAAGTTGGCGCGACGCAAACAAAAAATCTTGACCTGTGGGTCTAAGGGGCTAAGAGCAGGGATTGAATTTGTTTTAACCGGGCAGAGTGGCGGCATGAATAAGTAATGTGCCGCGCAAAGCTTAAAGTCGTTCGATGTGAAGAAAGCTTCAAGTCCTGCATGAAAAAAGCAGCTCGAAGGGCAACATATTTGTTTTAAATTAAAAAAAGGAAAACAACTCACAACAGGAATCATAAATATGATTTGCCTGAAATAATTGAGAACATGATCATCCTCTGTAGGTCATTTGGGCGGCAATCGTCGTAGTTAAGCGCAACAAAATTGAATCAAACTCCTCCACCACCGACGAGACTCGATGTAATCAATCATGGTATTGCTGGCATAAATGTTAAATCCCTCACGAAGCAAACATCAAGCACCGCTTAGCCTCTCCGGAGGAATCCAATCAAAAAATCAAATCGATACGAGGAAATTCGCTTCATATCGGAGTGTTTTTCACCTCCCCCTACTAAGAACCACCGGGCGCCTCCATTGCCATAAACAAGATACAACTGGAGCTGGAGTGCCCATTGGGCACCACCGGGGGTCCGGGGGTGTTTCGATTTCGAACCGGGAAACACTAAGCTGGCGGCAGCCGGAAACCGCGATCGTGAGAACGAGCAGCGGACGAGAAAACATAATTCTCCCGGGAACTTCCGACGAAAGCAACACCGGTTGGCGCCAAATCGGAACTGATTCGAATACGAGGTAAACAGGATGCAATAGAAACAGAGGAGGAAGAGAGAGAGAGAGAGAGAGCAGCAAAAACGACAGCAGCGAGTAGTATTGAAGCAAGTATCATAATCTATAAGCGTGTTTGTACGGCATAAAGTATCTTTTATCCATATTTATTGCCGGTTATTTTCCGGAACGCGATTTATATGGCGCTGGAGATACGCTGCCGATCTGATCTGCTCAGCGGTAGTGTGTGTTTGTGAGTAAGTTTTTTTGCTGGTGAAATCCGCGAAAAAAAACTGTGTGCTGCAAACGATAAATCTTTGATCCAATTTGACGCCCTGATCCGATGCTTCAACGCTGGAGGATGCATATGCTGCGGAACATTTTGTTGGAGTATTTTAATATCTTCTTTCGTATGACGTTGCGTGTAGTGGGGAAAAAAACGTTTGACTTAGGCTATATGAACATGTTTTGATGCATTAAATAAGGGTGAATAAACTCTACGACATGTTAAGTGTCTTTGAGACTTTGAGTAAAACGCTTCATCCTTCTAAGAACTTCTGGGACACATTACTTCACAGGAAAGCGTCACATGGAATGCTTGCGTCATTGTCAATAAATGATTTTATCGTTCATTTTTCTCACGTCACACGAGGTGAAAGAAACCGACACCGATCGGATCTATTTTCCCTTCCCAAACCGGTCCGCATTGTGTTGTGGATAGGACTCCTCATATCGCATTCCGCAGCTGAGTAATATCCCATCAGACAATAAAGTAATCTCTCACATTTCAAACGCGTGGTGGTGCCGAGAACGAGCGCCCCGTGCAAGAGAACAGAGATCGACCGATACGCCGCCGCCTCCCCGAACCGTACACAGATTCCCAAAACGATAATCTCCATCGCCAGCGTCGATTTCCCCGGCGGGTACGACATCTTCCGGGCCGCTTTCTATTATGTTCGGTATGAACCATTTGCCTGATTGACATCAACACCCGTTTCGCGTTCGGGCCGTGACGCAGAAACATAATATTCTTGCACGCAGAACGGCGACAGTCACAGCGCCGGCTCGGTTTCGCGCGTCTGCGGAAAATGAACTGTACCCGGAAAAGTTGATTATCATTTCGGACACACCAGCTGCGATGAAACGATGCATGAACGCTTCCATTAGCCCGGCTCGTGGTGCAGATGCCTGCACGTTCGAGCGATGCGAGGTGCGCTGGTCGCACTCGCACTATCGGCTGGACCCGTAGGCCTGCTCTAATTTATCCTTCTTGCAATCTCAATAGCCAAGCAAAACAAGTGCTTTTTTGCCATCGAATTCCCCCGGCGTACATTATCTAGTGGACTCCTTGCGGAGTGTTTTAAACGGTCCGGAATCCTGGCGGGCTGATGTCGTGACGTTTTTTTGTTGCGAAAGGAAGCCCCGGTCTGGACGCTGCTATCGCTCAACAAAGCGCAGTAGAGTCTTCGCTAAAGCAAACAATAAACAAAGAGCACATACGGCCAACCCGCCGTCCGTGAAGTTCTCAGGCGCACGGTGATGACCTGCATTCGGAGAACGTTCGTTCGTTCCATTCTCCTTTTTTGTTGCTGTTGTTGTTGTTGCTGGTTTGCAACCGGATGCCTGCTCGGATGGATCGAACGTAGCAGCAGTGGCTACTACGCCGGGCAACGGTCGCCCTATCAACCGAATGTTATCAAAACCGTCCCCGCCGGAAAGTTTCCTTCGGGGCAATTGAAAAGTTGGTACCGATTGTCTAGACCGAAGACCGTAAATTAAATTCCCACTTAATAAATTTCGACTCACTTCACGAAGATGGCGGTTGATTGTTGATTGCGCTTCTAATCCTTCGTGATGACCATCAATTACTCACAGCGTCCGCAAGGCAGCGGGGCGGGTGCTGCCGTGTGTGTTTGTGCGTTGAATTCTGATCAGTATCGATGGAGAATGGAACGCTTCGAATAGGGACTATTGTTTTCAAGCGCTCTAATTAAAAGTTTTCTAGTGCTCCGTGCTGTAGCATCACGAAAACGAGTGCTTCGAAGTGAAGTGCTTTACTTCTATTTGGTATTGCGTCTTCCACAGGTAGTAGTTGTTGTGTATAGAGAATGCCTATAATTCTTTGTTACCAAATAATAACTGGGATCCACCTTTAAATACAACTCAACATAACAAACCTACCACTACAACACAGACAAGCTACTAACTTTATTCACACAAATATGATATAAGCAGCAACACAATGCTTCCGGTTTCAGAATGAAGAAAATTCTTCACTCGTCAAACCAACAGCACCCACAAGTGGGCAAGCTCTGCTGCTTCACCGAAAGCTCACTCCACCCGGTACGAACAGCAGACCACAAAAGCCTCGGCTGTTATGAAAACTGCGCTCGATGAAATGACCATTTGCAGTCACTCGCTTCCACGTCATACTTCCGTACGCGCGCTGCAAACTTCGCAATAAGTTTCAAGTCAATTACGGGCACAAAAATGGTGAGCTCGAGGTTTTTCGAGTGGCCAAACTCTGCGGGCCGTGTGCAGAAGTTTGCAGAATCGTGGTTCACCGCCCAGAATGGGCAACTTTTTGCGCTCGTAACGGCGGAATTGGCATCATTTCCGACCATCAACACCATTTCTTCGGGGCATTATTTCTTAACTTTAGTATTTTTAACTTACTTATAAATCTGTAGCTTCTTGAACGGAGAGGTTTTATTTTGTGGCTTTGGCCACGTTGTTTTTTGACGTTTTAATCTTATATTTGATTTTTTTTCTCCTGAAGGAAATCGAATCGTACACGGTGGTCCTCAACACGCTGTATGGAACAAGAAAAAAAAACTGAAATCCATACGTGCTCAAGGGAAAGTTTCCGTCGTATGATTGGAAGAAAAACCCGATTTGCATAGAACTTCATGAATATTAAATTTATTTATGCAAACTACCTCGAAAAGTGACGGTAAGATAGTTTCACAAACGTCAACGCAACGGTTACGGTCGTGATCGTTCAGGAAGTGTTTAGTGTACATCCCAAGCGAAAGAAGCAACGAAAATGGCAGAAAATGGAGAAGAATCATTTATTGGCGAATAACCATTCCGCAACCGGATCGTTTTGTAGAAGACGACGGTTTCCTGCAAGTTGTTGAATATACAACTCCACCAACACCTATCCTATCAACACATCTGTTTGAAAGCTTTCGGGAAATCCGATCTTCAGGTCGTAACACGTATATCCCATGCTTAATTATAGTTTCACAACGTTCCTTCAAACTTCCACATTAGGATTTGTCATAAATTTTTCCCAAACTTTCTCCATCAACTCGCCGCCTAGCAGGTAGGTGTAGCCTTTCAATCCTCCCCGAAATGTGAAGCTTCTAGCCCATAGAGTGAGAATAAAAAACCACGTCCCATCGTGAGTGATTGTCCACCTGGGAGGAAAGACTCCTAACAAAAGTCTTTTTTATTTTCAAATCCCCGAAAGAAAGTTGGTTTGAATTGTTCTTCTGGAAGTTTCTTTTTTATCGTTTTCTTGATCGTTACCTGGTTTTCCCATCCATTTCCTTTTGCTCTCAGTAGGAGAATGAATAACTTGATTATAACTTCACACTTGGACGAGTATCGGAACACATGCGACGGTAAATTAGAAAAATTAGGTCAATGGCTTTAAACTTGCGCTCGCGAATTTAATTAGCCTCCGTTTAGTATCTCATAATGCAGGAACATACTTAAGTAGCTATTCATTCTAAAAAGAATTCATAAAGCATCCAACGTTCTCAACTTTCATCCGCAACTAAACTTAGAAATTCTAAGAATTTTACCAATAAACTCTCAACTCTGAACAATCTCACTCTTCAAATATAAGCTTTCTTACCATCTAAATCGCTTAAAGACGGGAAGCGCTTCCGGCTAACAATTACGGCCTTGGTTACAGATAATAAAGACGAGTTGACGCCGAACGCCGTGCCCTCCTTCGGTCTCCCTGGTTCCTGGCTTTTCACAGTAGATTAAGAACCCTTCCGTACCCGTTGAGCGAAGCGAGCACCTGGTTAAGATGGTCCAGAATTTCTAATTAAACGGTAGCTTGATGGATTTGCAGCCACTTCCGGAAGAACGGGAAAGGTGGGCTTAGCGTTAATCTTGGCGCAAACGAACGAACACTTTTATCTAAATTCAATCATCAGGTTCTTTGTCTTGCTTTCTATCCGCGTGGGTTAACGTTTAAGCTTACATGGAATTTATAGAAGCAACGCTTCCGGATTAAGGATTATTTGTAGCTTGCACTCAATAACGCGTTTGTGGGAAGGTACTTCACAATATTTCCTCTTGAAAAATTTAAACATTTTAAAAAGTACAATAAAACTGAATTCAGATTTCGTTAAGCTTAAAGCCCCCGACAGCATCGGGTGAGCACAATCCCGAAAAGTGCTTTCGCCGAGCGACGGTGTTGGCATAAGAAACCACATTTATACGTTGCATGAATAAATTATGCAGCTTCCGTGTGGCGTGGCGTTCATAAATATCAACCTCATTTTTCATCAGACTGCCTCCCGAACCCAGCCCCCTGGCACGTAACAAACTATGAAACGTGAGCGACCCACCACACACACACACACACACATGTAGCCCCCAACAACCGCACCGATACGTGCTGCGTGTCGGCTTGCTGACTTGTGCCATAACCCACGGTGCGTTGTAAACGCAAACACTGATTAATAAATAGAACAGCGCCGGTGTACCAAGAGCACCTACTGGCTTACGGCAAACAAAACGAGCCGAACCGGGGAACCCTTTCGCGTTGTTCCATTTCCAAAGGGTTGATTGAAATTAAGTTAACGTTTAAGTTTACGTGGAATTTATAGAAGCAACGCTTCCGGATTAAGGATTATTTGTAGCTTGCACTCAATAACGCGTTTGTGGGAAGGTACTTCACAATATTTCCTCTTGAAAAATTTAAACATTTTAAAAAGTACAATAAAACTGAATTCAGATTTCGTTAAGCTTAAAGCCCCCGACAGCATCGGGTGAGCACAATCCCGAAAAGTGCTTTCGCCGAGCGACGGTGTTGGCATAAGAAACCACATTTATACGTTGCATGAATAAATTATGCAGCTTCCGTGTGGCGTGGCGTTCATAAATATCAACCTCATTTTTCATCAGACTGCCTCCCGAACCCAGCCCCCTGGCACGTAACAAACTATGAAACGTGAGCGACCCACCACACACACACACACACACATGTAGCCCCCAACAACCGCACCGATACGTGCTGCGTGTCGGCTTGCTGACTTGTGCCATAACCCACGGTGCGTTGTAAACGCAAACACTGATTAATAAATAGAACAGCGCCGGTGTACCAAGAGCACCTACTGGCTTACGGCAAACAAAACGAGCCGAACCGGGGAACCCTTTCGCGTTGTTCCATTTCCAAAGGGTTGATTGAAATTAAGATTAACAAGCAAATACAAGTAGCACGAGGAACAGGGACGGCAGCATGGTTGTAGATGGGCAAGTGCGCAACTTTAGCGGGCCTGCCGGAAATAACGCTGATAAGCTCAAATATGTACGATACAGCTTAAACATTAATTTAATGCGGCTGGGAGAGAAACAAAAACGGGAATTAATGTTAACGATTTTACCGGAAAAACCACCCCTGGCTGGAATTCAACTGGAAGGAGTCGATTTGGTGTATGTGTGTGTGTGTGTTCCTCCCAGTTGGAGCAAATCAAACCGAATTAGGTCAAAATCACGCTGCTTTCTACACCTGTCAGAGCGGCGTGCCGTTGGTTTCGGACAGGGAATACAAATAATTTTACATTAACTTCATGTCCCTAGCCCCGATAGCCCCGACAGCGATCCTTTTTGCAGCGCAGGAAGCATGTTTACGATCAGATCGTAAGATAACACCGAGAAACCGCCACCTGAGCGATGGGATAAATCATCGTTCTCTCGCTTGTGTATCGCTCTCGCAAACGCACGGAGATTAATCCACCCATCACTCTTGGCTGGTGGAGGGGAGATTGAATTTCCCTGTCATAAACTGACATTATCTTTGATTTATGCACCACATGCAAGTGTACACGGTGCTGATGAAGCTTTTTGAGGCTCTGCGTTTGTGTGCGCTCGGGCTGCTTTGTGAGAGGCACAACGTTCAATTACAGTTACAGTCACATACTACACATTCCAGCGTCAGATCAAATGTCAGGCGCAACTATCGAGAACTATAGTAGGCTATGCCTTGGTTGCTTCTGTCGTTGGTGACAACCGTGCTGATAAAGGCAAATGTTTCCATCGTTACGAGCATCCGAACGCCACAAAGTATGCAATCTGCATGACAACTGCCACTGCTGCAAACTACCTACGGTTGGTTTCAAGTTCTTTTGAAGAATAACCATGATGATATGTTATGTATAGTGTTGAAATTAATAAATATCAATCTTCTCAAGTGGAACCCTTTTCGAAAACAAAACTTTCATATGTTTAATCATTCGATCCTTATGTTAAAAATGTGAGCATACCATTCATAGGTAGTTTATCAATTTTCAAACCAAATTTATCATAGATCCCCATCTTAAAAATACAATATCTATTTAATAAATATAATATCTAATAATGTTATACTGGGAATAAAAATCCAAAGTTTCCAATTAGTACATATATTTTACTAGCATTCTTGAAAAATCTCCCAATCTACATCCCCAACAACCGCACCGATACGTGCTGCGTGTCGGCTTGCTGACTTGTGCCATAACCCACGGTGCGTTGTAAACGCAAACACTGATTAATAAATAGAACAGCGCCGGTGTACCAAGAGCACCTACTGGCTTACGGCAAACAAAACGAGCCGAACCGGGGAACCCTTTCGCGTTGTTCCATTTCCAAAGGGTTGATTGAAATTAAGATTAACAAGCAAATACAAGTAGCACGAGGAACAGGGACGGCAGCATGGTTGTAGATGGGCAAGTGCGCAACTTTAGCGGGCCTGCCGGAAATAACGCTGATAAGCTCAAATATGTACGATACAGCTTAAACATTAATTTAATGCGGCTGGGAGAGAAACAAAAACGGGAATTAATGTTAACGATTTTACCGGAAAAACCACCCCTGGCTGGAATTCAACTGGAAGGAGTCGATTTGGTGTATGTGTGTGTGTGTGTTCCTCCCAGTTGGAGCAAATCAAACCGAATTAGGTCAAAATCACGCTGCTTTCTACACCTGTCAGAGCGGCGTGCCGTTGGTTTCGGACAGGGAATACAAATAATTTTACATTAACTTCATGTCCCTAGCCCCGATTGCCCCGACAGCTATCCTTTTTGCAGCGCAGGAAGCATGTTTACGATCAGATCGTAAGATAACACCGAGAAACCGCCACCTGAGCGATGGGATAAATCATCGTTCTCTCGCTTGTGTATCGCTCTCGCAAACGCACGGAGATTAATCCACCCATCACTCTTGGCTGGTGGAGGGGAGATTGAATTTCCCTGTCATAAACTGACATTATCTTTGATTTATGCACCACATGCAAGTGTACACGGTGCTGATGAAGCTTTTTGAGGCTCTGCGTTTGACTGTGTGTGTGTGATATTAATTTTTGAAATTATAAGTGCTTTCTATGCGCTTTTTCCTTGTATGTTGGCATGGGTAACGTTTGGCTTTTACTAGAAATATATTTAAAAAAAAATACATCCCAAATTATGCATCGTTTTGCCACTTTTGACAGTTTTCAAACATTATCTAATCGTGCTAGTGCAGCCATCAAAATCACTCAGTCAAAAAATAGCACCACAGCTGTACATAAAACAGACACATTCATTCTACTGTATTCCCTGTTCTCACCAGCCACTCCTAACCTCAAAAAACGGCTAGAATCCCTCCACGTCATGCTCTATAATTGATACCAGCTAGATTCGTTCTCGCTCGTAACATCATCATCATCATCAGCCTCCCCGGCCTCAGCAAAGGGCAACAGCAATAACAATTTATTATCATTGTTACGTGGCCTATGGCATCAAACGTTCGGGTACGATTTGCATCGGCCCGTGCTGTCGGGTTAAATGTGCTGCAAGGAACACATTCTGATGGTATGAAATGAAATAAATTCAATACATCCAACCCTGGACCGTGTCATTCTGTGCTGTTGAGTTCAGGTTTTGTCCCGATCCGTGTATGGATTGTTTTTTTTTTGCTCCCGCACTGGAATTAATTCGTTTGTCGGGCTCGGTCGTGCCTGGGTGCAACAAAAGCCTAAATCAAATTGCAACATAACACATTTTTCCCGACAGGATAAATTCATGTTCAATTTTTCGAGCACCGGCTGGAATGAACACGATCGGATGGGTTTCTTTTGTTACTGTGTTGAACAACGAGCACAATCGTTTTGCTTGGCCAGTCGGCCAACATGTATCTGTGTGAGCTATAATATGTCCGAACTATAAAAGCTTGTTCGGGGGGTTGTGTTTAAATTCAAAGTTCTATGCATTAAAATAACATAGTAATGAGCAAGGCTTAGTATTGATAACCAATATTAGTAAATAATAGCAGAACGTTATTCACATAATAATTCACATAATAATCGGTGCAATAAAAATCAAAACGAGGCTTTGACGACAGAACTATTTTTTTCACCTCAATCGTCAACCGAAATGTTCTCTCACCAATAACATTCCGGACAGGGAAAATTTCATCGTTTTTCTACTTACCCGCTCGCACATTCCCACCGTGTCAAAGCGCACGAGTTTTTTTTCACCTACCTGTGGCTCCATTTTCGCTCATTTTTGTCCGCAAATTTGCATTTCATACGTTTGCTTTATTTTGTTGCTTCGGATGCGCATTTAAAGGATGAAAAAGAAAAACTCAAATTCCATCCAGACTCCAGGTTGCGTGAAATGAATGCACACCGAAAGGACAGCGGACGGCTAATCGAGTTTGCATGTTGAGCAGATGCAACGAAAACTCAATTAGCAGAATGCGTTTAATCGAATCGCACGCGTGTCGATAAGACGAGTGGCATTTATTCGACGAAAAAAGAGAACTAAAAAAACATTCTAAGATATTTGAATAATTGATTCGTTGCGCGGCACGGAAACGTGCTTTTCGCGGACGTGGCGCCTCGGAAATAGGTTCCGGTAATAGATATTAAGTGCAACTTAAAGGTCCCAGCTTGGCCAGTGTTATCGCTCAACTTTATGCGAGGTTGTAAAACCATCCATTGCGTACAGTCCTTTTCATCCGGTTCTGTCGTGTGCGTGTTGTCGTTGGGGTGCCTCATGAAACTGTAGTTAAAGCCACACTTTCTATTGCTGCAAATGTGTTCTAAGCGAGCTCGTGATGACTAGTTTATACGTCCATACAGGAAGTAATTAACTGTGGTCGCTAAGGTCATTTCCAATGAACACTCAGATCGCATTATGTTGATTCTGCTCATAAAAAAACAGTTGGGACGTGTAGGACGTAAAAGAAGCTTTTAAAATGATATATTCCGAGTTTTACTGGGAGTTTTCAACAACTTCGACTTGGATTTGATCTGGATATTCAAATACTACTTCACAAAAATCTCCAATAAATTTTCTCCCCCTTCACACAATCAAAGCACGTTGAAACATATCATCTTTTGCAATGGTCCTTTAATATTTTCAACTCATTCTGACACCCGGAACAACGCTTTCAAGCATCAACCACCGATCGCTAATTGAGTGAAATGCACGCACCGATAATTAACTCATTACAGTCGGAAAATGGGAGAATCGAGAGGACCACTCGACAAAAACCAATGACAATTACGCAAAACTAGCCACCGAACTGGATTTTAAGCTGACTCACCTTGCCGATGACTAATGACTCTCTCTCTCTCTCTCTGGGGTACCCTTAGCGGGGCAACCTAAAATAAACTCAACACACTCGTGTGTGCAAAACAGCGTGAATTGATGCGCTTTTTTCATGATCATTAAACCGAACGATTATGCATTCGTTCGAAAGCCTATAAATTTGAGCCGAAATAACACGACCTTTGAATATTCGCTCGAATTATATTATC
>KZ072785.1:89503-104311 GCA_002091845.1 Anopheles cracens | reverse complement strand
TCGCTACACAGGTTACTGCAGTGGCGTGTGCCGCGTGCGTTGAATGAAATTTTCTCCCAAAATTCGGGTAACACAATCGAGTTTCATCCTCGCTTTTCATCATCTCCCTCATGCCCGTGTGCACGCGCGCGTGTGTGTGTGTGAGGGGGTAGTGGGTGAGATTTTCCACGGCGCGTCGGCTGGGGCTGCTTTTGTCGTGGTCGCGATAAACACACATTCATCCAACGCGCCAGCCACATTGTTTGTGGGAAAATCGACAAAAGGCAAATATTGTGAGTGAAGCGAGATGACAAAATAAATGCACGACAGCTTGTGCAACGCTTTTTTGTCGCTGGCCTGCTTTCACGCCGCGAAGGGCTGCGGATAATTTTAGTCGTCATCGGCTGCCGTGAACGTTGTGAACGTTGTGAGCGGAATGTTGCTTATCTTTATCAACCGAACCTGCGTGGTGGTTGTTTGCGGCGAAAATCTAAAAAAGTGTTATCGAACGTCGGTGTTTTGGCACGGGTTTCGGCCTCGCTGCCCGTGTGTGGCTGTGTGTTCCGTGACTGTTGAAGAAATAAAACATTCAACAAACGCGTGACTTATTCGCGTCGTCGCGCGTGGATGTGACTTTTCCGTTCTGAAAAGATCATCCCAACGCCACCCGCGGATGGCCTCTAACAATCAATCACAGTCCACCCGGACTGACAGAAACGGAATTGGAGGAAACAAACAAAAAAATTATACGTGAATAACTTTGAAATAAAAGCGTGTAGACTTAATCCAATTTTTGAGGGTCATTTTACACCTAGAAGGGTTTTTTAACTTAAATTTTCATAAAATATGTCACAACGTTTTATGATATCTGACGTGTTTAAATTGTGGTCCTTTCTGTGTTTTTTCTCTCTTTTAAATAAAAAAACAACATATCAATACGAATAAGTAGACATCTTTTGAAGCTGTACGTTATGGATCTGATAAGATTGAAAAGGTTAAAAAAATTCTTGTAAATTTCAAACAGATTGCGTTAGCAGCTTACGCCTCTCAATCGAAGTGCGTTTTTTTGGCTGCTATGTATTACCTATAATATTTCATCATTGTCCATCATGTATCTCGATACAACTGGCGAATCGTTTAGCTCAAATATTTCATGCAAGCAAATACAGTCGTTCTAGGTGTCAAATAACCCCTTAATTGCTCGTGTGCACATAATATAGTTCCTTTTTGGCTAGTGTTGCTAAATCGCGGTCGTATCTCGGTCGCCAATATCAAGAGAGACATGCGCGTAACAACGGAATGCTGTGAGAAACATGTGAGACTTCGGAATACTCACATGCGGGTTGGTTGCAAAGTTGCTGCCAGAGATTCTACATCTACGGATTGTTTAGAGGATAGAATGTAAGGCATAATTTCCCACGAGATTCCGTTCAGAACAGTGTGTGAGGGTTTTTATAGAGCTAAACGGGTAATGTGATACCACACACGCTGGCTGTTTGTTTGTTTGCACGGCTGTTTGTGTGTGAGGGGGGAAGGGCGACGGAAGATGGAGGATGGAAAACTGTGGCACCAGGAAATGGAGATAAACTATACCGGAGCACGGCGGGCCAGGGATACGCGGGATCCAAGTGGTCCGAGGGGTCCGAGGAGGTCGTGCTGGGGCTGGCAAACGTGGGAGGGGGGGAGGGAAACGAACGACGGGGAATGCTGGGGAGTTGGCGGAGGAGAGAACAAAAAGTTGGACCGAGTGGAGTTAGACCGAGCGGAGGGTTGGTTTTCCGATCTTCCCGGAGGTTTCTGTGCTCCGTATCGGACGAACGACTTGCAACGAATGAACACGGCCGCGAGAGAGCGTGGACGCTTGTGTGCTTGCCCAATCGTACGGCACAGTAGGCGACCGGGAACACTAAGCGACATTCGGTGCGTTATTTGCTTCTTTTCGCATCGTGCAAATGTTGTAGTATTATGATAGGTTTTTTAAATCACAGTTCTAAACATTGCTATACGTGAATAACTTTGAAATAAAAGCGTGTAGACTTAATCCAATTTTTGAGGGTCATTTTACACCTAGAAGGGTTTTTTAACTTAAATTTTCATAAAATATGTCACAACGTTTTATGATATCTGACGTGTTTAAATTGTGGTCCTTTCTGTGTTTTTTCTCTCTTTTAAAAACAATAGCACGTGGTGGAAATGTGGAATGTGCTTCTTTTCTCTGTCTTCCGCTTAATCGCTCTCTCGGTGCAGATTCTCACTCTCCGTCTCTCCCATTTTATTCGTTGCGTGCTGAAGAGATAGAAGTGGCAGTGAGTCTGCCGGTTGATTCTGAACGAATTCTGCGGGTCGCAGTTGACATTTTGTTTGGTATGGTTGGTATGATATTCCCGCATATTTTAACTATATTTTGTTCTTGCATTAAGATGAAAGCTTTTATAAAAGAGGTCGCCAATATCAAGAGAGACATGCGCGTAACAACGGAATGCTGTGAGAAACATGTGAGACTTCGGAATACTCACATGCGGGTTGGTTGCAAAGTTGCTGCCAGAGATTCTACATCTACGGATTGTTTTGAGGATAGAATGTAAGGCATAATTTTCCACGAGATTCCGTTCAGAACAGTGTGTGAGGGTTTTCATGAAGGTAAACGGGTAATGTGATACGGTACTCAGAAAACGTTGCAACTTTATCGGTAATCAGTAGCTTCCGTGAAGCACTTCAGTTTATCTAAACTGTAAACACACGGTCGAAGCATGTGTGTTGAATCAATCGTACACGCTTTAGTGAGTCAGTTAAGAGGTTTTGCGGGCTTGAGATTTACAATAGTGGGTATAAAACCATGCGTGGGGTAAAAGGAAGTTGGAATTGGAATTATTATTTTTGTTATTTAAAACGTCTTTCAAAAAGAGCCGTGCTTGTAAGTTGTCCCTTGTATCCAGACTGCTTGTATCCAGAAAATGTTATCATTCATGCCATGCTCGCATGTCGTGCTGTATGAGTCGAATCACACCGTTATTTATGTTCTTCACCTCGTCCGTAAAGATAAGCAACGGGCTGGCCTATTTCTAGACTACATTCGTGCTCACCTTCATTGTTGACCTGGGTGGACATGGATGGACATGTAAGATAACACATTTTATTCCCCAGTATCAGAAAAACTGCAGGTCATGGCAGGGAGTCCCACATACTGATGGAAATTACTCTGACTTCCAAAATCCCCCCTCCAAACAATGTCATAGAACATTTTGATATACCACCACCAACTTGAATGGGATATAAATCAGAAGTCCTAAGCGATTCGAAATGAACCTCTTCGTGCGCCGGTAGACTGAATTTGACGATTGCAACGCTCTGATACGGTAGTAAAAGTACTCAGCAAGCGTCGACCGGGAAACGTCTACGAAAAGTTCGGGGAACTGTTGTAAACAAAACTTTGTCACCCCCGGAGTCGTAGCATGCGCATTGAACTGTGCTCTTCCCCATTGGTAACTACGGGCAATCATAGCCAACAGGTACTGAGTGAAACTGTGGGGTGGAGAATAAAAAATCCCCAAAACGACACCAAGCAGAATTCACATCGAACAAGTCATGTTAGTGCTACAACGTTCCCGTCTCTTTCGAGAGCGTTGACTCAACGAGGTAGGACTCCGCTGGGAAGGAGTCAACGAAGGCGGCAAATATTTTAGCCTAATTGAATTATCCTCACGAAATGCGGCTCGTTTTCTCCTGTATCTATTGAAAGGGTGAGCTTCGGAAAGTTCGATGGAAATTGAACCGATACACGAAAACTTACCTCTGTCACGGAAGAGTTGTTTGTATTTCCCCAGCTGATTGTGATCGAGCCACTCGTCCACGACGGTCGGGGTGCGCCGATAGTATGAGCCACCGGTGGACGAAGCCGACGGGACCGCCGATCCCAGGCGTCCAGCGCCCGGGTAGGACGCGAAAATTTCATAATCCGCGGCATCCGCATTAAACCAACCGTTCCAAACGCACAGCACCAACTTCGACAGGGAGACGGTAAACGTCAAACTAAGCACGACCGCTACGAGGATTTTGATGCACCGCACCAGCATACTTCGATCGCCGGACCACAGCGTTCAGCAGCACACCACTTGACACGATTACCGCATCAGCCTTTTGCGAAAATGGAATATCGACTGCTACGTTTGTCGTCACCACGCACTCAGAGACACACACACACTCGAGCTGATGTGGGGGGCTTGTTCCCGTATGGAAGGTTTGATGTGGGCGAACGGTACAATGGACAATAAGTAAACCTTAAAAAACGATTTTAACAACGTTCTCGGCAAGCCGGTATGGACACACGAGAGGTAGACCAAGTAAGCGGCAAGATCATGTATGACCATTCCGTATTCTTTTTCTTCTGGCGTACCATGGAGGAAGAAGAGATCAACGTTCTCGAGCAACGGGCGATAAGTTTTAAAGTTCAAGGGCACGACTCCTTTTTGCGAGACCAGCCCTCCGTAGTGAGCGAACGGCGTGTGAGAAGTTTGGAGGATCAACGAAAAGCAATGGATGTTGAAGCCAAAGAGGTTAATACCTAAGTCATGTTTGGGTTAGGATATGTCGAAGCAAATGTGCTGATAGGATATCTTCTTCTTAAGAGGCTGGTTGTGTAAATCTTTTTATGACGCCTAAGTTTACTTAGCATCAATGCCTGAATGTTAATAACATAGCTAGCTTTAGTGATGAATGTTATTCATTGCTCAGAATTTATATAAAGTTTATGTGTGTTCAAATGCCAATCAACTGATTCAAATCTAATTAAAGACATTCCAATACGTTCCAGAATTGTCCTTCCAACTCTTCCAACTCGTTTCAGAACTCCAGTGTACATAAATACAAACTAATTACTAAAATTGTATTAATACTTTGTATAAATGAATACGTTTAAACTACATTACAAAAAAATTGTTAAGTTTTTTTTTTTTCAGAAGAAATAACTCGAATGTTTGGCAGAGATATCCAATTTATTCCAGTGCGAATGAATTACGGGTTTCAGTTTGCGTTTCGGTGTATCCAGTGGTCAAAATCATCCTGTTTCGTAGCCGTGTGATCCGTTACCTGAGAACCTGGGTTTACAGATAGGTGATAGGCGAGTAAGCGGAGTAGGTGGCAGCTGCCGGGGCGTAGGCGGAGTACGCAGTCGGAACATAGGCGCCCGAGCTGTAGACCGTGGCCGCCGGAGCCGCATATCCGTTGTAGGCACTGTAGGCCGTCGGAGTGTACAGGAACTGCGGTCGGGGGGCAGCGAAGACGGCAGCGATGAGGGCCAGAACAACGATCACCTGTGAATATAAAGTGGAGGCTAAGTACCTCTCCAAACTCTGCTCTCGTTCGTTAGTAGCCACTCACGTATTTGAACATTTTGATTGTTTGGGTTGGAGCTTTTGCAAGCGAACGTTGATGCGATTGAATCGAAGTGTTGCTCTGGCGTTTGCAAACAATAGCACGTGGTGGAAATGTGGAATGTGCTTCTTTTCTCTGTCTTCCGCTTAATCGCTCTCTCGGAGCAGATTCTCACTCTCCGTCTCTCCCGTTTTATTCGTTGCGTGCTGAAGAGATAGAAGTGGCAGTGAGTCTGCCGGTTGATTCTGAACGAATTCTGCGGGTCGCAGTTGACATTTTGTTTGGTATGGTTGGTATGATATTCCCGCATATTTTAACTATATTTTGTTCTTGCATTAAGATGAAAGCTTTTATAAAAGATTGCTCTAGCTTTCCTTATTTAAAAATATCTTTCCGATACACATTGTTACTTTGGTTAAATATAATGACATATGAGAATATTGTGCGTGACTGCATAACGAATGAAAAAAGCAATATTATTTGTCAAATAATACTAAAAGCAAGAATGATGGAAAGTAAAACCGTATCGTTACATGTTTCGAAATATTTCAAAACGCTTCGAAATATTTGGAACGCTATGAAATCTTTCATAAGCTTCGTCATATTGTTTCGTCAAACTTATGCTGTTCGAACAGTCGCAGTCAGATTCGAGCAGATTTCTGGTCATATGCTGTAAAATGGTTAAGAACGGTATGTATATTTTTGTATGTATATTTGTTTCGTAGAACACAAAAACAATAATGTCCACCATGTTGTGTACAACGATCAGAAGAAATAACTCGAATGTTTGGCAGAGATATCCAATTTATTCCAGTGCGAATGAATTACGGGTTTCAGTTTGCGTTTTATCCGCTGCGGTTAGGCATTATCGCTGTCACAATCAATCAATCTGATTACGTGGGAGTGATTCCGCAGCCCCGTAAATTCACACGCCAGTTCCCCCTGGGTGTCGGGTTTGATTGTTTAATAATTTGTTGCATTCGTTTCTGTTCACGTCCCGAGCGCTCTGTTGTTGGTGATAATAATTTTAATTACTAGCAATTAACAAGCCGGCGCAGAGAAATGGGTTTTTCTGTGCTTTCCCCCCTGACCTAACCACCGATACCTAGAACTCGGTCTCCCGCTCTCCAGACTCGTAACGCACACGGACTGACTGTGAATAAATAATTAAATTGACCCGCCTGGTGTTCAGGGCGGCATGGCATGCTACTCTGACCGGCTTTTTTTTTGTTTATTTCGGATCATTTGAATTCCATGCCTCCTCTGTTCTCTGCTCCGCGACGATGAGTAATGGTGGTTGATTTAATCCAAATTTTATTTACTCGTAATTAACCATCCGCAGCACGATATCGTGCGAACTGCGTACTGCGGTGCGTTTGGAAGATAACACTCTGCTCTCGTTCGTTAGTAGCCACTCACGTATTTGAACATTTTGATTGTTTGGGTTGGAGCTTTTGCAAGCGAACGTTGATGCGATTGAATCGAAGTGTTGCGTTTGACTGATGCTATTCGAAGGATTTCGTCGCGTTTATATAGCGAGCGTATGGTGGCGTTTGGAACCGAACGCAAAGAGAACATGCAAAAAGTATCCTTTCGTAATGCGTCCATACCGGTTGAACGGACGCGTATGATCGCTTCGACACGATGCGTCTTAGAACCAGTTTGTCCGCCAGATGATCTTTTCCCTATCCAGCTAGCTAATACGAGCTGATGTGGGGGGCTTGTTCCCGTATGGAAGGTTTGATGTGGGCGAACGGTACAATGGACAATAAGTAAACCTTAAAGAACGATTTTAAGAACGTTCTCGGCAAGCCGGTATGGGCACACGAGAGGTAGACCAAGTAAGCGGCAAGATCATGTATGACCATTCCGCATTCTTTTTCTTCTGGCGTACCATGGAGGAAGAAAAGATCAACGTTCTCGAGCAACGGGCGATAAGTTTTAAAGTTCAAGGGCACGACTCCTTTTTGCGAGACCAGCCCTCCGTAGTGAGCGAACGGCGTGTGAGAAGTTTGGAGGATCAACGAAAAGCAATGGATGTTGAAGCCAAAGAGGTTAATACCTAAGTCATGTTTGGGTTAGGATATGTCGAAGCAAATGTGCTGATAGGATATCTTCTTCTTAAGAGGCTGGTTGTGTAAATCTTTTTATGACGCCTAAGTTTACTTAGCATCAATGCCTGAATGTTAATAACATAGCTAGCTTTAGTGATGAATGTTATTCATTGCTCAGAATTTATATAAAGTTTATGTGTGTTCAAATGCCAATCAACTGATTCAAATCTAATTAAAGACATTCCAATACGTTCCAGAATTGTCCTTCCAACTCTTCCAACTCGTTTCAGAACTCCAGTGTACATAAATACAAACTAATTACTAAAATTGTATTAATACTTTGTATAAATGAATACGTTTAAACTACATTACAAAAAAATTGTTAAGTTTTTTTTTTGAAAATACGTGTTATTACTTACTGCAAGTTACGTTTTGATTGCGACAGTTGACACATAATTCTCCGGGTAATTTCATACCCTCAGATCTTAATCTTATTATATCGCAAGCATCGTATGGGAAGTCGAACGGGACAAATGGACTAGAATAAGTACGCAAGGTGGGAGTAATGAACCAGCCTCCTCGGTGGGACTGGTTTCTGGCTCCCCCGTTTATCTGAACGAGTTCTTCGGTCTCTCCGGGACCGATGTCGCTCCTGGGCGCTGCTGGGTTTGGCTGAAGGGTTTACATCGTCCAGAAGTTTACTATAAAAACCACTGCGATGGCCCCAGTGAGGCATCAGTTTCAGTGCGTACTCCAGAAGTGAAACAACACAAACCCCAACCCAAATCTCAAGATGTTCAAATACGTAAGTTTTTAAGGGCAGAAGGGCAGAGATGTTGGAGATGTCGTACTACCTTCAATTTGCGTGCCACACAGGTGATTGTCCTGCTGGCTCTGATTGCTGCCGTCTTCGCCGCCCCGAAGCCAGGTTTCCTGTACGCTCCGGCGTCTTACAGCTACAGCGAAAGTTACCGTGCGCCGGCCGCTACCGTCTACTCCAGTCCAGCATACATTCCGTCCGCTTACAGTGCGCCCTACGCCGCCCCTGCCCTGTACAGTGCATCGTATCCGGCCGCCTACGTATACTAGAGAGAGGGCCACACGATACACGAATGACCGCAATGTCCCCGATCGTCGGAAACGGATGCGCTGCATGTTCCCGACCGGACGCAGCGCACACCGATTAAGTCACTCAAAAACACAATAAACAAGCTACACTTTCGGACTGAAGAGCTATTTTTAATTCATTTACGATTTGGAGCACATTTTCGTCGACGTTTCCGTAACAGGAGCGAGGCGCTTTATCCCGTCGCCTTTGTATTCCAGCCACGTCCGGTGGGTGAGGTGTCAAAGCGTCGATGATGCCATGGATTTGTATTCATTCTGCATCTCGCCCGTCGAACCGAATTCTTGTCGCACCTCCCCACGGCCAAATCGGGCCGATTGCGCGCTGCGCGAATGTTTGGCGAACGAAATTCTGCACAGTGGTCGCGTTCAAGTGCAAGGTCGAACCCGGTACAAGCGGCAAGCGCGTACGAAATAGTCAATCAGCTGCAATCAGGTTACGGTGGACTTTACCCCTTCCCTGTTCGGATGTTCGGGGCGATTTGGGCGTACTTATATAAGGCGCAATGCGCAAGGACGCAAACTGCAAACGCGATTGCGAATTTGATCGTAGCGTGTTTCGATAGTAGTCTTTTTTATTACTTTGCTCTCAATCTTTCGTTCGGTTTACCTGTGTCGGCGTGTGTGTATGTGTGTGTGTGATGTGTGTGGTGTGTGTGTTAATGCTATTTGATTCTCTTTTCATACTTCTTTTCCCCATTCGCTCTTTCACAAACGCCTGCACGCTCTCGTATGGTTAGTTCTCGTGACACCTTCATATCGCTTTTCGAGCTTGATTTTTATCCTGTTTCGGGGTTTTCCGTTTTTACAAATTCTAAGTTTTTATTCTTCTTCCGATAAGTCTTGTTGGTTTAATTTATTTTCATTTTACACCTTATAACATAATCTCGGTTCCATTTTGCTAGTTATTCGTTTACACTACGGTCTGTATGATGGGAGGAAGGAAGTATTAGATAGTAGTCGTGTAAATGCTGTTCCTATGGGGTCTCTTGCTGTTCAACTCTGTGTTCTGTGTGTATGTGTGATTGAGTTTTGTTCCTAATTGAATGTAGTACTTCTGCATGGAAAAATAACAAATAAATCACGGCTTTGCGAATCTTGACCCATTTTTCATCCCTATCCGCTGCGGTTAGGCATTATCGCTGTCACAATCAATCAATCTGATTACGTGGGAGTGATTCCGCAGCCCCGTAAATTCACACGCCAGTTCCCCCTGGGTGTCGGGTTTGATTGTTTAATAATTTGTTGCATTCGTTTCTGTTCACGTCCCGAGCGCTCTGTTGTTGGTGATAATAATTTTAATTACTAGCAATTAACAAGCCGGCGCAGAGAAATGGGTTTTTCTGTGCTTTTTTTCCCCCTGACCTAACCACCGATACCTAGAACTCGGTCTCCCGCTCTCCAGACTCGTAACGCATGGACTGACTGTGAATAAATAATTAAATTGACCCGCCTGGTGTTCAGGGCAGCATGGCATGCTACTCTGACCGGCTTTTTTTTGTTTATTTCGGATCATTTGAATTCCATGCCTCCTCTGTTCTCTGCTCCGCGACGATGAGTAATGGTGGTTGATTTGAGAGTCCTCGCGCTAACGGGGCGCTGGGAAAATAAAGCAAAATGATAAATAAATTAATAGGCCACTCGTTGTCCACCCACCGTGCCTATATCCACCCACTAGTTCAATCAAAAAGTGCGATGGAACGGGGCAAAAAAATGTCGAAAAAACCCACAAGCACGATAAAAATACGGAAACGGAAAAAGCATACGTGTGTGTGTGTGTTGGGTTGATCATGCATTCATTTTAAAAACAAAACGAGACGTTACGGATGCATAATTCAAAGCATGGAAGCGTTTCGTTTCAGCACGCGCCTCAATTGATAGCACCGAATTATCATGCTAATGGAAGTTGGCTGTTTCTAAACACTCCATCCCGTGCTCACGCCGAAACACGATCGATCTCGCTGTGCGGCTAATGGAAAGCGGTTTGCATGTGTTATGCATGCATTATCGCATACATTCTTATCCTACAGGGGGTTTCCTGTGCTATTTTTCTAGCCTCAAATAATGCAGTTCGTAGAGAAAACCTTTTTCAGTTCGCCTACAAGATTTTCAGCTTTCCGTCGTATTGATTTTCAACACCTCATAGCATCCAATAAACTTTTGGATGCTTTTTTACAAATTTTGAACGTAAAAATGATTCTTGACGGATAACAGCACGGTTTTCCATACTTGTTTGTTTACGTTTTCTTCCGGATCACTTTGACATTTACCATCCAGGACGCCGAAGACATTTACCGTGTAACGCAAGAAGTGTTCAAAATCAATGCAAAGAAACAAGCATTTTATTGTTATTGTTTGACGCAGGAAAAATGCTGAAGACATCTCAGATTGGCCGGTAAAACCCTGTCCTGCGGCAGAAGAGAAGAAATACAGGAGTTCCATTAACGTTTGCAATCCGTTAATGATACGTTAGAAAAGCATAATACGCAACGCACACCTTCGCCCGCGCACACAACGCAGCTTATTCGATAACGATTTCATTATGGCACTAATTATTCACAGCATAGAGTGTTGGAAATAATCTTCCCCGCGTAGAACACGAACAGACAGAGACGGACAGCGACTTACACACTATCTCCACGGGGTTCTCGAATCGTTTCATCACGCGTGGTACACATTTTCGGTGAAACTATAGCATCGGAAACAACGCTCGTAATGAATAAATCATACCCGGTGCCGTTTCGCTGGTAATTGCCAAACCAAAAAAACAACATGCCGGGCACCCGGAAGGAGTCAGCTCGCAGCCCCGACACGTGACGGATGCAGTGTGAGATGCGTTGGTTTGCGTACGCCATCGTATGTTTGCTCCACGGGCCTTCCGATAAATTGGAATATGAGAGTCCTCGCGCTAACGGGGCGCTGGGAAAATAAAGCAAAATGATAAATAAATTAATAGGCCACTCGTTGTCCACCCATCGTGCCTATATCCACCCACTAGTTCAATCAAAAAGTGCGATGGAACGGGGCAAACAAAAAATGTCGAAAAAACCCACAAGCACGATAAAAATACGGAAACGGAAAAAGCATACGTGTGTGTGTGTGTTGGGTTGATACACAAAAACATTTTCCCCGTTCGTTCTGGTTCAGAGCGCCTTTTTTGGACCACGCGATTCGTTTCGTTTGTGGCAATATTCTACTTGTCTGCCCCGTGCTCGTGGCCTCCGTGTTGGTCAAATCAATTGGATCCCCGTTGGCCGTTTGGAGGCTTTTCCGGTTTTGAGCGTGCTTGTTCTTCCGGTTATCCGGCCGTCCCGCGTGCGTTGCGGTGGGAATGGTTTTTAATCGCGATATTCAATTTTCTACTCGTTTGTGTTTTTAGTGTGTGTGTTTTTTTTGGTTGTCGAACGGAAGGATGGAAACACAAAACACACAAAACACGTGCCATCGACGTAACAAGTTTGGTTTGGCCTCGAACCGGGTCGACAGATGGTCGACGGTGCCGTTGCTGGTGGGACGATTTAATTTAAATTTCTTCCTATCCCATCCCATCCCAGGAAGATTAAAAGTCATCCAAATTGGGATCCCATCCTTCCGCACAAATAGATCCGGCCGGAAAAAGCATAACTCCGATGATATGCACAATCAGGGCGCGAATGGATGGGAGCATGAAAACGCTTCGAACGAGTTGCGCGAAATAGCCGAGATGCGATCGTTCCAACGATGGCGGCCCGATGATACTTAGAATGATAAGCAAAAGTTATTTTAATGCCCTTCGCCGAACGCGCCACGTTACGCTCATCGTCACCGATGAAGTGCACGCGAATGATGCGACCCGCCGTGATGCAACCAAACGGGAAGTTTCTTGCAAGCACAACAAGAGGAAGCCACTGAAAATCAAGCCACCCGATGAGAAGAAATTTTAATTTAAACTTCATGAACGCCGCACAGAATACGGTGGAATGACGCGCGATGACACGATGGGACAGGGAAGAAGGAGCTTTTTGTTTAAACAATAACGTCTCCCCCAGCCGATGCACTCAGCATCGCTGCATTCGATGACGGTACGTACGTTTCTTCACGGAACCCGAACCGGGGCGGAAAGGATTTCCTGACCGGGTGGGGAGGTGCAGGTTGCATCAATTTATTATTCGGTTCAATTTTTTAACAGCTACCAGGCACGAACGCACACCCACACCCCAGCGAGGGCGAAAAAGCGAAAATGGAGTTTATTTAATAAGTGCGAAACACAATTATTATCTCACGCACACGCACACACACATACTTGCAGGTCGGTTGGGTTTACTGAGGCGAGTAAATAATTGTGCACGAGCGACACAAGAAATGGGATTTTGCATGAATTTTAAATTTCCGTCCCCTGCTGTTGGCAAGGTTATGTTGGTCGGAAGTTTCCGTGCGTTTTGTTTTGTTAAAGCGCTGTGATGAAATTTAAATGTTTTTCGTCTCGTTTTGCGGTGCTCCGGAGCCGTTTGATGTTGAAAAAGTGGACATTTTTGCACGGAAAGCTAGCATCAATCTTCTGCCGTGGAAAGCATTCCCCGTGTCGGTGCATGTGATAACATTCGGATGGGACGAGGTGAGATCGTTTCTTCGACTTAATACCTGTCCCGCGCAGCTCTTGTTCCAGAAAAAGGAATGTAGTTTCAGCGCACACAACTATCCTCGCTCTCTCTCTCTCTCTCTTTTTTCCCTGTACCTTAGTTGCTCGACAGCGAAGTATCCGGCAAGCTGTTGTTTATGAAAAAACATTTTCCCCGTTCGTTCTGGTTCAGAGCGCCTTTTTTGGACCACGCGATTCGTTTCGTTTGTGGCAATATTCTACTTGTCTGCCCCGTGCTCGTGGCCTCCGTGTTGGTCAAATCAATTGGATCCCCGTTGGCCGTTTGGAGGCTTTTCCGGTTTTGAGCGTGCTTGTTCTTCCGGTTATCCGGCCGTCCCGCGTGCGTTGCGGTGGGAATGGTTTTTAATCGCGATATTCAATTTTCTACTCGTTTGTGTTTTTAGTGTGTGTGTTTTTTTTGGTTGTCGAACGGAAGGATGGAAACACAAAACACACAAAACACGTGCCATCGACGTAACAAGTTTGGTTTGGCCTCGAACCGGGTCGACAGATGGTCGACGGTGCCGTTGCTGGTGGGACGATTTAATTTAAATTTCTTCCTATCCCATCCCATCCCAGGAAGATTAAAAGTCATCCAAATTGGGATCCCATCCTTCCGCACAAATAGATCCGGCCGGAAAAAGCATAACTCCGATGATATGCACAATCAGGGCGCGAATGGATGGGAGCATGAAAACGCTTCGAACGAGTTGCGCGAAATAGCCGAGATGCGATCGTTCCAACGATGGCGGCCCGATGATACTTAGAATGATAAGCAAAAGTTATTTTAATGCCCTTCGCCGAACGCGCCACGTTACGCTCATCGTCACCGATGAAGTGCACGCGAATGATGCGACCCGCCGTGATGCAACCAAACGGGAAGTTTCTTGCAAGCACAACAAGAGGAAGCCACTGAAAATCAAGCCACCCGATGAGAAGAAATTTTAATTTAAACTTCATGAACGCCGCACAGAATACGGTGGAATGACGCGCGATGACACGATGGGACAGGGAAGAAGGAGCTTTTTGTTTAAACAATAACGTCTCCCCCAGCCGATGCACTCAGCATCGCTGCATTCGATGACGGTACGTACGTTTCTTCACGGAACCCGAACCGGGGCGGAAAGGATTTCCTGACCGGGTGGGGAGGTGCAGGTTGCATCAATTTATTATTCGGTTCAATTTTTTAACAGCTACCAGGCACGAACGCACACCCACACCCCAGCGAGGGCGAAAAAGCGAAAATGGAGTTTATTTAATAAGTGCGAAACACAATTATTATCTCACGCACACGCACACACACACTTGCAGGTCGGTTGGGTTTACTGAGGCGAGTAAATAATTGTGCACGAGCGACACAAGAAATGGGATTTTGCATGAATTTTAAATTTCCGTCCCCTGCTGTTGGCAAGGTTTTGTTGGTTGGGAGTTTCCGTTCGTTTTGTTTTGTTAAAGCGCTGTGATGAAATTTAAATGTTTTTCGTCTCGTTTTGCGGTGCTCCGGAGCCGTTTGATGTTGAAAAAGTGGACATTTTTGCACGGAAAGCTAGCATCAATCTTCTGCCGTGGAAAGCATTCCCCGTGTCGGTGCATGTGATAACATTCGGATGGGACGAGGTGAGATCGTTTCTTCGACTTAATACCTGTCCCGCGCAGCTCTTG
>KZ072785.1:66319-77413 GCA_002091845.1 Anopheles cracens | reverse complement strand
TGATTGAAAAGTTGTCCATCGACTTCCACGCAAGCGAGCAACACATCTGCTTATCCCTGTCGCATTTTCTTTCTTTGTTTGTGCGGTCACCGGTTTGCAGCAGGGAAACACTTTAAGCCAGCCCATGATGGGTGGAACATTTCCGGGCGAGCCAAAAGGAGGAGGAGAAGGCAACTTGTCCGATGCCTGTCAGGGCCACCACCACGCGTAGACACCCGCACGCGGTAGAAAAGAGCCCCGGAGAAGTTGGGCCAAGAAGAAACACGCTTGTCGTGAGCAACTTACTGACAGGTGCGTTTTGTTGCTTCTCCCACGCAGGATTTCGTGTTTTTTGAATGTCCTACAGCGCGGATATGGGGATGAACTTCGTTGCCATTACGACGAGAGGAAGAAGAAAAAAAAGCGCTTGTGTGTGTGCGTGTGTAAATGTCACAAGTGCGTCATGCGAAGTTTGCTCACCGTTCGCCACGTGGTAACGATGATGGACGTTAATCGTGCAAAAAGTTGTAACAACTCCGTGCGCTGCGTGTTTGCGCTCTGTGTTGCGCGCTCGTGGTGCGCCAGCCACAGAAGTGGCCTCCAAGTAGGTCGTGCCGCGCTCATTGCCCGTATTGAAATGCGGTGTTTTAATGAATCTCTTCACCTTGGGGTTGGCACACATTAAAGACGGCAGCAGCAGTGTATGCAAACACTGGTCCTCAAATTAGGGCGGAATGGAAAGATAATGCCCCGCCGCGTCTGTCTTCGGGAGTGTGCCTCGGAATAATCACAAATGTATCACAAAAACTTTCACGTATGCTCTCATCGTTTCCTGCCGCGCCCGGTGATGACTGTCGAACAGGGAGCCAGGGAGAGCAATTAGTGTGCGGCCTTAGTTTCGCCATTCCCGAAAGAGCTCTGCCCTTCCCCGCCGATGAAGACATCCGCTGTGCCGAGCGCCGGGGTATTGTTCGAGCGACAAGTGGTGAGCCGACTTCAACGTCGTACTTTGCTGAGGCGCACAAAACTCGACAAAAGCAGCGAGACGCCTTTCGTCCTTTCGTCGAATCCGTTCACATGACGGAACAGCTTTCCAGTCCGTAGCGACAACGACGCTCACTTATCATCGTCTCCGCAGATACATCACACAACGCGTCGGGACATGCAAAAGTAGTGCGGCTTGCGAAAATAGAGCGAACGCTGCGCCGAGCGAAAGATTGCAGCGGAGGTGCCGAGGCACCAGCGTTGAAAAGAACGATCCCGAGCGTTGGAGTAGTTTTCACTGAGATAACTGTAAATTATTAAGCATCGCTTACGTTCGTTCACATCGCTGGTATTGTTTTCCGCTTCTGCAACTGTGCACGTGTTTTTTTTCGATATGTCGCTTTTGCGGATGACACTAAGGGACGCTAAGGAGGAGGAGGAGAAGGCAACTTGTCCGATGCCTGTCAGGGCCACCACCACGCGTAGACACCCGCACGCGGTAGAAAAGAGCCCCGGAGAAGTTGGGCCAAGAAGAAACACGCTTGTCGTGAGCAACTTACTGACAGGTGCGTTTTGTTGCTTCTCCCACGCAGGATTTCGTGTTTTTTGAATGTCCTACAGCGCGGATATGGGGATGAACTTCGTTGCCATTACGACGAGAGGAAGAAGAAAAAAAAGCGCTTGTGTGTGTGCGTGTGTAAATGTCACAAGTGCGTCATGCGAAGTTTGCTCACCGTTCGCCACGTGGTAACGATGATGGACGTTAATCGTGCAAAAAGTTGTAACAACTCCGTGCGCTGCGTGTTTGCGCTCTGTGTTGCGCGCTCGTGGTGCGCCAGCCACAGAAGTGGCCTCCAAGTAGGTCGTGCCGCGCTCATTGCCCGTATTGAAATGCGGTGTTTTAATGAATCTCTTCACCTTGGGGTTGGCACACATTAAAGACGGCAGCAGCAGTGTATGCAAACACTGGTCCTCAAATTAGGGCGGAATGGAAAGATAATGCCCCGCCGCGTCTGTCTTCGGGAGTGTGCCTCGGAATAATCACAAATGTATCACAAAAACTTTCACGTATGCTCTCATCGTTTCCTGCCGCGCCCGGTGATGACTGTCGAACAGGGAGCCAGGGAGAGCAATTAGTGTGCGGCCTTAGTTTCGCCATTCCCGAAAGAGCTCTGCCCTTCCCCGCCGATGAAGACATCCGCTGTGCCGAGCGCCGGGGTATTGTTCGAGCGACAAGTGGTGAGCCGACTTCAACGTCGTACTTTGCTGAGGCGCACAAAACTCGACAAAAGCAGCGAGACGCCTTTCGTCCTTTCGTCGAATCCGTTCACATGACGGAACAGCTTTCCAGTCCGTAGCGACAACGACGCTCACTTATCATCGTCTCCGCAGATACATCACACAACGCGTCGGGACATGCAAAAGTAGTGCGGCTTGCGAAAATAGAGCGAACGCTGCGCCGAGCGAAAGATTGCAGCGGAGGTGCCGAGGCACCAGCGTTGAAAAGAACGATCCCGAGCGTTGGAGTAGTTTTCACTGAGATAACTGTAAATTATTAAGCATCGCTTACGTTCGTTCACATCGCTGGTATTGTTTTCCGCTTCTGCAACTGTGCACGTGTTTTTTTTCTTCTTCTTCTGCGCCACGCCGGAAGCCGGTGTCCATGGGTTACTTACTTTCTGGAGTGGTTCGCCGTGTACGTGTGCGGGCTGAAACAAAAGATAACGAAAGTCACGTAACGCAAATGAAACCGAACCGAAGTGAGGAAAATCCTTTGGGACCGAACGATCCGTTTCTTGCGCCCGCAACCTCGCCGCGTCTGTGCGCGTCTCGCAGATGACAAAGGCGTACATACCGTGCTGCCTGCAGGATACAATTGATGGTGTGTATTTTTCTATTCCTTGCTCTTCACGAGCGGAAGGCGCCAAAGACAACGCACGGCGAGGCCCCACTAGCTGGCTGTGAGTAGCAGGGTGATCAAATTTATTCCGTACGCCCGGGCTCGCTCTCAAATATGGGCGCAAAAGTATTCACTAAACCGATTTGGGTTTTGAGGTCAGCCAGACAGCCGGCCAAAAGCGCTGGGTGCTGAATATTTGTGCATTCGAGCACACGGACAGACGCTCTGCCGTTCGTGCACTAGGAACGCCATTTTCCCGCAAAATTGGATAATAAATTGAGCGACACAAATCAAATTTAGATACACGGAAAATTTGATCAGGAAAAGTGAGTAAATTCCACGCGCGACAAGAAGGTTTTCGGGACGGTGTTAGAAAGCGGCGGCGAAAGGGGATAAAAATTCTTGATCTGTGCGGCCCGGAGTGTGCCTTCATCCTTGCGCGTGCACTTTCAGCCCTTGCCACACCGGGAAGATTGGCAAGCGAAATGGAGCACGATGAAAATGGCAATGGATGATCAATATTTTAAAAAATCAATTTTACACAAATCTTGGTTTCCTGGCTGGTCTGCAGCGGTTGGAGGATTCGAAGCAGTCACTCCGTACGCCGGGAGGAGAACCCGTGCTCAACCGTCAGCGGAGATATCATAGCGCCATGGCAACAGATGGTTTCCATCTTTGATTCCCGTGCGGGAATAGTCGCGCACAGGTAGGCACACCATCGTAGTAACCCTGTTGCAGGGTTCGGAGCAAGCAGATTCAATTTGCGAACGCTGCCTGGGAGATAGTCGTGCTTGAAAAACAGGTGGTTGAAACGGGCATCTGCGGGTTGTTGGTCGAATGTGCAGCTTGGGAATTTTGCTCCGGGCGTAAACTTGATAAGAGTGAAGCAAATTACCGCACATCCTCCTGCAAGACAAAAGTTGTAATGGAGAGAAACTGTACCATAGCTCCATGTAAGTTATGTGTTTCTCCTTTGCTTCTTCTGCATCGCAGACAGAATCGCAATCGTGATCAGCTAAATGAGTCGATCTAAATCCGAAAACTTATCACTATCCACAGCATCGGTGATGCATGCAGTATCGAAACTTTTCTCCTTCCGTCGGTTCACTGCTGCAGCGGCAGCGAAGAAGAAGGAAGTGTAAATGGATATTTCGCCTGCAAGGACGAAAGCGGGAAGCAACTTTTTCCTCAGCTGGTCCCGGGGTGCCTGTCGCATCTGTTAATGTTTTCCGTTAGCTGCTCAAATAGGATCCATCCGAGTGAGCATAGAAAATGAAACTTTTGTCCATCAGCAAATGCAGCCCAACAGTGGCTAGCAGCACTATTATTTATTATCATTTTACAGATGAATTGAATCTCTACTTTGTACTGCTATACCCCGTTTCCTTTAGGCGACCTTCACGGGGCGAAGAAAAACTAGCAACGTTCAACTGTGGATGACACCAGTAGAAGCATTTCTTCCGCTCATGAAAAGCGAGATGGAGAGAGAGAGCAAGTGAGAGCGAGACAAATTTTCTTCCTCAAACTTTCACACAAAACACACATACACACAGAGCAGCAGGAGCAGTCCGTCCAGAAGGTGGATGTGCAAGCCGAAACAACCGCAAGGAATAGCAACATTTTCGGGGGCAAAGTTTTTCCTGGTGCAAAGTTTTAATCTGATCGGAAGTTTGCAAGGCACACACACACACACAGAATGTTCATTTCTGGCCCACCCGGTGCCACCCGGTGTCAGTGTTGTGTGAAATGTGTCCGGTTTCGTCTCGCCTTGCGTCCCGCCAACGAAACGTCGTTTCCGGGTGGGAGAGAACATTCCGAAATCAATCGATAAATTAGGACAGAGACATTGTGTTTTGCCCTCGATGCACTTTTATTGGATATGTGTTGGAGTGTGCGAGCAACGCGGAGAGAAAAAAGGCGGAAATTAGTAGCACTATGTGTGCAGAACGAAATGAAGACAAGCTGTAAATTAGAGCACTAATGAAGTCATTGAAATGGAAATTTGGGAGCTACTAGGAGCGTGGCGAGTTCGGGATGGCTCAGCACTGGCAACCATTAGTCCAGCTCGCACGGTCGCTCCGTGTGTTATCATACACTCGTTTGCCATAGTGAACCCGGGGTGAAAAGATGAATGGCAATGGGCACTATACATTTTTATTTCCCTTCATGTTCCGAAAAGCCCTCGGGGATGTGGAGTGCAGCTCGTGCTCCTATGCGGTACTAGCGACAGCAAACTAGCAAACGCGGAGCTATGACCATAAAATGCGCTTGGGTCTCCACTTTGGGGCCATCCTTTGGCAATGATTCATATCTTTGCTTTCGTACGATTGTGGCTGTTACAGAAATGTGCTTCAAAATTTGCTCTATCCCTCTTAGTTAACAACGCCTAAGAGCATGAAACGATCAAAACCGTAAAAATTCGCCACCACGAGCTTGCTTGATTGAAATTCCATCAGATGGTTCGGCGAATGGAAGGTTGCGATCCTAATATAGCATCGCTGTGTTGTAGGTTTTCCCTAAAGGCTGATGAATATGTTTATTCTTCGAATGCTGCCCGAGCGCAGGTGGAGAAAAAACGTATGTCGTTGAATTAATAGGAAAGAACTGGTGCCTGAAAGAGGCACCTGTTTCCGCGGAAATCTTTGCAATTCGTTTATAGAATCGCACTCGCCGTGTATGACCAGAGCCATCAAGAACACATTGACGACTATACGACCATATGGCGGCGTTAGCACTGCAGAGCAAAAGCTACATTTGCATGGAAACGGCGATGGACCGGCACCAAATATCGATTGTGCATTTCTGGGACCGGCCTTCCGGGTGAAGCTGTTCAAACAATGCGACCGATATTTGGAACACAGCACCGTCCACCGTTTCGTTGTTCGGTTCGAGCATTAGGTGAAAAAAATACATCGAAAAAACAGAACGAAGAACTTTTATGATTGCACTTCGCGAAACGAGCTTCCGGTTTGTTTCGGACGCTTTTCTTGCGCCATTTTTTTTCTCCATCGGTGTTAACTTCATCGTTTACACACGTTCCACATTTTTCCCGGAGCGAAGGCGAACCAACCGTGTGCCAACTGCCAGTGGTACGATGTTTTACCTTGCTTCGATGCAACGCGAAAAACTGCCCACTCGGATGACGCTTCCCGATTCGATTCGGCAGCAACCAGAGCCTACTACCGCCGGGCGCATGTCGGCCGCTGGTGAAGGACCGGCCCGAGTGTTTCGGGTGACGATGTGATGATGTGACAAATGGATTCATCAACGCTATCGGACACGGCCAGATAGGCCATCATGCAAGTCGATTCTCCGGCTGCCTTCCGACACCGACGAGGGATTTGGCGATGATCAATTCATGAGAATTGTTGCAATACGTGAGTGATATTGATGAAGGTCGACGCCGGTGGCTGATGCGGTGATGCGATGACTTTCTTCGCCAACGACACCGCCAGCGACTGTGACGAGCACCGCCACTCATTGAAATGCATCGAATGTGGGAATGCTCCATTGGGCGACCAAACGGTTCCCTGTTCGTGACTATCGTGCTGAAAGCTTTCCACAGCGTTGGATCGACGTGAGGCCTTGGGCGGGTTTTTTTTCTGTGCCACCCGAGGTCACACACGATTTGCAATCGTCCTGAGGCTTCGCCTGGTAGAGTGTGGCTCCTGCATGCGGGAGTAACGACGTGTGGAATGCTTGCTAACACTTCAAGAGGCACTTCGCCCGGGATAATCTTTTCCGTACGCGTTCGTCGGAGTGAATTAAAACACATTCACGGCACGGTGTGGTAGGACCGAAGGGATGTGGGGCAATATTTAAATTCCACCTACTTTAGTTTTATCGTATCGGCATCGGCGCTTTACGGTCGTATCATGGTATCGCACTAGAGCTCGACTACTCTCACCCGATCTTGTGACTTCGGTGGAGCGTGTTTGAAGTACCTCAACCTCTAGAGCTAGAATCCGATTGAACCCGCAACCGCAATAAACATCCCGTGTGCCATAATTATCGACCAACCTTAATTCACATCTGCCACACGCGGTCTAATGCCACCGACTGTACGCATATGGCAGTTGTGGATAGTTGCTGTGGCCGCGAGGGACTGCGATTGTTTTGACTTTTGCAGAGAAGCAGAGCAGTTCGTCGGAAAGTTTTACGCACACGCACGCAAGCATACGTAGAAGGCGCGCCGCTCGTATAAGAACAACAGGTTGGAGTTATGGAATCTCCCTTTCCCCATTCCAACGAAGGGAGTGATGCATTAATTTTCTAATTTATATTCATCCCACAGTTGAAAGTTGGGTTAGGATTGGAACTTTTCGGCATGTGCGGTCGCTCCAGCTTCGAAGACGCTCGTGCCGATCGGGCCGAAGGGAACGGGCGAAAAGGGATGTTCCTTTACGAGTGTTAATGAGAAGCATTTTCGACTTCATCAGCTTCTCGGCTAGGGTAATCCGTGTCGATCCGTGTCTGCCGGCCCGGTGAAGGAGTCATGAAGAATGGGGCTTATGAGGCGATACATCATGCTCCTCCTGGCCCGACGAGCACCCCGCGCGCACTGAAAACTGACAAAATGACAGATTGGGGAATAATATTTCGCCACCTGATCTTCGGGCCTGGCGAGGCGTGGATTTCATTCATATTCATGAGCGGAGGCGCTGGAGTAGCTTTGGGGGATCATTTTGGGCCCGAAATAAGTCCGTTCTGTCAAAATCGCGCACAGGGAGCTCCTCGCCCTACGCGCGTAATGACTCGAAACAGGCGAACATCTCAGCTGTGCTCAGGTCGTCGCAGTAGGCTGTGGTGGGTGTGATTTTTGGAGCAAACTTTTCGCCACTCACCGCCAACTTTGCCCATTACTCGCCGGAGACGGGAGCGAGTGAACAGGTCGTCGACGAGTCGGCGTAATCTCTTCCGTTGATGAGTTTTTAAGAAGTTGGGTGGATTGGCCGGGCTATCGATGTCACTCATAATTCAGCTCCCACCCAGAACACAGCGAAGAAACAAAAAAGAAACCTCTACATGACACGAACCGACTCCGGGTCTGGAAGTGGGGCAGCGAAATGTGGAACGTGTGGGCGTCCGCCCAATAGCGGCAAAACAGTAGCGGTGTGATGAAAATGAAATCGAAAACAAACCGAATCCCGAGGCCATCGCAAAAGCGATAACAAGTGCGCTAAATCTTTCCACACGAGTTGGCAGCGTTTCAAAAAGACCTCGAACGGTCGGTGGTTGCTTTCTTGCAGCACGAATGCCGCGCTGCGGCCACCAGGGCCGAGCAGAGGACGCCAGAATTGCTGCAGTTTTACAGTCGACTAAAAAAGTGTTTCCATTTCTCAAGCGCTTTATCGAGTGGATCGAGTGTCAGTCAGAAGGAAGCTGGCGTCGTTCGCTTTCGTTGGCCCTCCTTTGTGTGTTCCCGGGTGCACCACGAACGCATAAACGTCCATTCGTTGCTCGTGCCAGTTCCTTTTAGTGCCCGTGTGGCCTTCCTCCATTCAGACGAAGGATTTTGTAATTGCCAAGCATTTATTCTACTTATTGTGGATTTTACTGCAAACAACCACTCTGCCCCTGGCTCTGGTTCGCCTTCTTGCAGCCACCGCGGGGCGTGCCGGAGGGAAAAGTTAATTCAAATACCCTCGTGACGTTTGCGTTCCTTGCGCCAATTTATCAACGAATCAATGCAGGTTTCAATTTTGCGAAACGAATTGCCCTAGCTGCTAGTTCGTCCGGGGATGGCAAATATTTTTCCAACCTGTTTTTACAAGCGTTTAGCCGCGGAAGAACGGTAAAGAAAACAACAGCAACTAACGACAACACTGGATTGCGCTCACAAAAAACACCGAAAACACAGCTTCGTTTATCGATGTTGCCAGTCGAGCAAAATCGAATTTTCCCAACTTTCGGAGGTTAGGTTTGAGCGCGGGGAACGAAACGAAATTGATTGTAATCAAATTAATTGAGTGGGTTGGGTCTCGGATGGCCGGTCCGGTCGGTCATGCTCTCTATCGGGGCCAAAGAACAACTGCTCGGGGGCACACGGAAAGTGATACTTTACATTCACAGAAGCCGGTAATTGTTTGTGCACTGATGATGATGGATTCCCGGTAGCGCGGGACGTGTGTCTGAGCGTAGGGTATCCATTTCTTGCAGGTGCGGGCTTAGCCGCTGCGTGATCGTATCATTAACAATTACCGGTCTTTAATGGGGAGCTTATACGTGTGGGCTGGGCAGATAGCTGATGACACTCGAAGGACTAGCTTTATTATAGGGATTCCGGATCGATAATAATAACAGTAATGTTGCTTTCAATAATAACAGGATCATGCGAGCATACCAAACTTTAAGAACAGTCTCCCGGACCAGGTAATCCTTTGTAATGCTTGTCAACTTTCTCCACACTGGTACATCGAACGAGAACCCAGCACGACGGGATACTTTAATCGAATCCCGGCGGCAATCCCGGCGGCATGTTTTACACACCGGTCAAGGACCATCCGGGTGCAACTATGGTAAAGCCTCTAAGGAAACCCTCAACTGCCACCTGGCACACAGCCAACCAGCTATCTCTTCGCCGGAGAAAGTATTTTGCCAAAGGCAGAACCGAAAGCACACTCGCACACACCGATGGAGAACACCTTTTGGATCACGTCCCGCAAAGCTTTGGGGAAGCAAACTTTTCGCCCGTTCGGTGCTGTTGTTTATGCCACCACATTGTAACCTCCCGCTTTGGGGCGGGTTTGCCGTGGAAAGCGGAGCATATTTCATGTATTAATTCCTCGTGTACAACAGCCACCACGAGACACAACGCTGGGTGAGAGCTTATCCGACGGTGGGAGTGCGGCCAGTTGACTCCTCTCCCAGAGCACATTGTTGGCGAAAGGTTCACAGGGTCCGGACACTGGCCTGGTGGTGTCGTCTGCAGTTTATGCGAACTCGAATGACCTCTCCGAGTGTGTGTGTGTGTATTTTGTGAATGTGTCGCAATGCAATTTACTTAACTGTCGGTCTTTGGGTCGCATGTGGATAGAGATTTGGGCCGGAAACATGGACTTTTCTTCTTAGGGATGTGGTGAAAGCTCCACCTAAGAAGACGCCTTACTTCCGACGAGAGTAAAGTTACACCGCCTTTCGTTGCATATGTGTGTTGGTGCTAGTGATGTGCTTTTTAACTTTTCTCAGAGATGCCAAGTGAGTTATAAAAAATTGGAGCGAACAATAGCCAACTTTTTGGAGGAACAAAAGACTCCCAATAGAACCAAAAACTTAGTTTAGTTTTGTAACAGGCACAAGCTAGTAACAAACATGTCACAAAACAAACTTACTCTCTTCCAATGATTATATTGCCATTTCATTCTGGTACATCACTGGTTAACACGCACATGCTTTTTGTTGAAATGAAAGCGTCTGTGACATGAATATTTGCTTCTCTTCTGATGGAAACAAGCTCCAGGCAGCTGTTGACATGGGCAGCTGCTCTTCACGCAGAGTTATGATTTGTAAAAATGCAATAAAATAAGGGTCGACCAGAAGACTGGAAGCAGCCGTCCCCATTCATGTGTGACAAATGTGTAACAGAATCGGCTCTACGTTCCTTTGATAGACGTCTCTGATAACTGTCACATTGCTAGATGGGGGGTAGAATTTATAATTTAATTAAAATCTGTGTACCAAATCGAGTCGAGCTGATGCCCAAGAGCATGAGGGTACGGTTTCGGCAGGGGAAAGAAAGGTTCGAACTAAAAACAAACTCACTTTCCCAACAAACGAGACTCAGCAGATTGGTGCAACGCAGTCGTGACATTTTTGCGTGTACCCTGAACAAAGCTTCGCTTTCATGGTTTTGCAGCGTTTCAAGATGTAAAAGCTGTCCCGGGCACACGTGTTTCCTGCCGGTTGCCGGTAGTGTCTCTGCAGGATGTTGATCCGAGGCTCGAGGCTCGAGGCTCGGCCCAGCCACCGCCACCGTCGTACGCAAATGGTGGCGTCAATTGTATTAGCCAAGGCTGCTGTGCTGGGCGTTCGGTGCTTACGGCGAGGCAAGAAACGGCACGCAACACGTGAATCGCCGGATCGCTCCCGGACGACGGGAAGGCAGGCGGACGCGACGGGAAGGAATTAAAAAGTGACGAGAATATGCTACGCAGAGCATGTGATCCTAACGTGTCACTGTTTTTGCCTCGTATGCTCATTGCAGCGTCAAAGACCATCGTCGGAAGTCAAGT
>KZ072785.1:38825-65027 GCA_002091845.1 Anopheles cracens | reverse complement strand
CTTCATGTTTATGGTTATGAGCGTTCGCAACAAAGCTTAATATGTAAACCGAACGCACACCTCCGAACAGTGCATCCGAGCGCGCTGCATTTGCATCCAGCATGTGCTGTGCGATTTCGACCGGGAAGCGCTGAATTACTATTGCCCACAGGAGTGTGCTCTCATAACAAACTTCCGCTCTGTTCTGCGTGTTAATTTTGATTCACTGCTCACGCGCCACTGCTTCGGCCCAGCGGTGGAGAGCCAGATAAAAAATAATCGAACGCAATTCAATTCCAGCAGCAGCAGCAGCAGCAAAAAAATACACTTTCCAACAGCATAACGCAAAATCGGTTCTTATTGCATTTGCGGCAATTCAATTCGATTTTTGCTTTGCGGGCGTTTACAAAAAAAACCTAAATCGAGCAAAGTGCGTAGCTAATGTTAGGGTTCAATGCGCCGTGTTTCGATGTGTGTATGTGTGCGGTTCAGTTGAAAAATAGGAGCCGAGTTCGCCGTTTCAATAGGATACGAAGCATCAAACGATTGTGCGCGGCTGCCTGAAGCAATCGAACCGATTTATTTGTTCGCCATGCACGTGAACATCAATTAATGGGCGTTTGGAATGCAGCGGGTGGCAGCAGCAGCAGCAGCGCAATGGAAGCAAAAAATCGCTGGCACAATCTCTATTTCGAACGGAAATTTGATATGATCGGTCGAGGTTGAGCAGGTGGTTCTGGTGATAATGAAGGATAATGAAAACCTAAATCATATGGAAGGCGCAAAAAAGGATAAGCAGATACCACCAGGTGCCTTTTCATATTCATATGGTGAACGTAAAGATGTTGAAAAACTTGCATCAAACAGTGCACTTCATTTAGCATGTGAAGTAGAGAGCAATTGAAATCATTGATTGATTCGATCGATGGTGATGGATATAAATGCAGTAGACATTTATTGCTCGCTTTGATGATGATGCAAAGTAGGTTTCATCGTAAACCTGATTCGATTCGTTCTACAGCGGTCGGAATGAAGTATTTGCATTTAATGCCAGAAAAACAGCACATTTCGAAATGAAAAACTGAACCTGTTCCATGATCAGAATGAATGCACACAGTTTGAATTTGCACAGCGTTCATCGCAGAAGTTTGGTTCATGCGTGCGCCTGCGTTCAGCTCGATTCACTCGACAAGTTCATTCGCTTGTGTTCACCTGAACGATGACGACACGACGACGACAGCGACGACGAAGCGAATCAACAAGAGGGTTGGGTGTTGGCGATTCAAAAAGGTGTGGGTTTTGTTGTAAGTAGGTCCCTAATTCCGTCGCAATTGTCGTAAAGGTTGCCCGGTTGTGTCAAACCGGGAGAGTAATTGATAATGGCGTTTGATGCAAGGTGCAATTTATGAATGGCAATCCCTCCTGACTCACACAAAGCCAAGTGCAGAATAAAAGCATACCATTGATGTGGTCGGCGACGGAAAGTGGGTTCGCAACGCGGGAGAGCACAGATAAAGCAAAACAACATGAACGAGCGAAGGCGCCACAATGTCGGCGTACAGTACGGGGAGGTTCTCCTTTCCGCCGCGTCGTGGAGCGGGGGTTCCGCGTCCTTTGCCCCAGCACCGGAGCCGGAGGGAGGATGCCAGACAAAGTAGAAAATCGTTAGATGCGAAATATGAGCAATCGACCTTCGCACGCGGTGGAAAACCGAGCGAACGAGATGGCGACGGGATGGCCACTGATTGTTGCCCAGGAAGGCGAACTTCCTTCCTTACTGTTGATTCCACGCGGCGCGTCCCACCCATCGCGGAATGGGGGCGAATCGAATCGTGGCACTGCGAGGATGTTGCTGGAATGCGTTGCTTACACGGGACCGGACTAGAATCGAAGTAGATCAATGATGATTAAAACGATCGAACAAAGTTATGCTGCGGAAGCTGTGCCTGGAACCGAGGGGAGGCCGTGTTTGTCTGTTTGCTTTGCCGTCCGCAGCTGCCAGGAGATGGACGAGAACCGAGCCGAACCTATACCGAGATGATGGATGATGTTGTGTAAATAATGGAACGTGAAACCGTAGGTCATTTTTCCCGGAAGAAATGTGCTCCTGATGAGCGCCGAGCGCGGCACACGGCGAACCGAAGGCTTCTCCGGCTCACACCGTGTTGAGGATGTGCGCTAAAATATAATGCAACTAATCCGATCGAGAAGAAAAGCCGGTTTGAGGAAGGCTCGCTCGTGGGAATGTCAACATAAGGGGAGTTTTAGAGCGCACAGGCAGGCAGGCGCTACATGACGATATGTAACCATCAATAATGAGTGCGATTTGATGAAACGAGAACTGATACGGACCCGATTGAAGGTTTTATGGGCCAGTTAGGACGAGCGGATGTGCATCAATAATTCACCACGGTCCGTACTTTACTGTCTAATTTATACAACACCCACATGAACAGCCACTCCGTGTCGCAAGGGTGTCACAAAAGTCGAGAGGTTGTAAGTTCGCCGAATATATGGCGGGTGTCAGTAAAACTTTTCCAATATGCTGTAAAATTGTTTTTTGGCTTGATTTCATTTATGCTGCCTTCACATAAGTTCCGTAAAGAGGGTGCACGAGCAATCTGACATATCCGAAGGTTAATGATAATATGAATAACCCTCATTAAAGGGATCCATGTATACAGAGGAAAAGAAAAACTGATCGTATTATTACTCAAACTGGTCAATTTTGTGTATTCATATAACCTGCTTCACATACGCAGGAGTTGCAGTTTTGCCAATCTGTTCCCGGAAAAAGCCAGCCAGAGGAATATGGGAACGAATATGCGCTTGTGTATGGTTTATCAAACAGCTGGAAGTGGATGTAAAGCTTCATGATTGATTGATCTAATTTGTCTACTTTTTTGCGGTGTCCATAGAGACACATTTTTTGTGTCAGCCTTCTCCTTCAGTCTGACGCTTCCTGTACACAAAAAAAACCTAACCCCGTTTCGTGCGAGGGTTTTTTTTAAAAGTGCCGTTTGCCTAGCGTACCATTTATTTTCGGCCCCGTTTTGCGGTCCGCTTGTTTCCGACCTGCTCTGCGCCTCGCGCGTTATCGTGGAAGCAATTTAACACGCGACCTAACAATGGAGCTGAGACATGCTAAACTTTTACTATCTTGGTGGCGGCTATACAATCTTTCGGCACTTGCATGGCAAGCACCGGCGCTTGCTTAGAGTCTTAAACCCCAAATTGAATTTGTTCATTCCCGCTTCCAAAGATGCTGCAGCAGCAGCCGTTGCCACGCTACCATAGCAACGCCATCACCGAGGGCTGCAAAATTGTATCGCCGGTAAGACACTGGGGAAGAAGCGGGCGTAAAAATCGAGCGCCAATGGCAGCTTTCCTGTGGTTTTTCCCGCGTCGTGCACATTTAGCAAAAGGAGTGCAAACTATAAACTGGCAGCTGTAAATTGAAATTTATTTCACTCTTTTGAGGCAACGGGCAAACTTCATTTGACGCAGTCACTCGGTGGCGGTAGCGATGCGAGGCGCCCTGGCGCCACAACCCTGCTGGTTTCCGGGTACGTGTGTGTGTGTGTGTTTGTGTGTGAGTGCAGCAGCAATGGCAACCAGTTCCGGTGGCGTTGTTCGAGGCTCGTAATTTATGATAAACAACAATCGAATGAACTTTTGTGCGATATAGCGCTGAAACGTGGGAATTTATAAACTTATTTAAAATGCAGAACATTTATTTGCACCGTCCAACGAAGGACGGGAAGGATCGACGGCGAGCGGTCGGATGGAGCTCATTTTAATGCCGAGCAGCTTACACGGCAGGGCTTAGGAAACCCGACCATCACCGCATTTCAACACGTAAGCGGCTGCCATAAAAAAGTGCCACTGCGCGAGTACACTTGTGCGACTAGTTTCGGAATAATAAACGAAACACTTTGTCGGATGCTGCCGGGGAGGTGGATCATGTTTTTTTGCCGCTGGCTTATGCAAAGCGGCCTCAAACGAGGTGGGGAGAAGTTTTAGGAAAAACACACCGCTTTCACCAACCGACAACGCTCGCCATTCAACGGTTAGCTTGCAAGCTTCTTTGCGAATAATTGATTGCTTTAATTGAATTTTCATGGCAGCATGCACAGCGTTGAGTGTACCTTTCGGTTTGCTTGCGCCGCCAACAACAGTCAACAATCGATCAGAAAGAAACCTTCGCATTCGTTACAAGGTATGAAAGTTTGCCGGAGTGTCGAGCCGTATCCGTGCTGCACAGTCAAGCTGCTCAACTTCATTGCATCGTTAGAAAAGTTGCACTTGTACGGGCCACTGTTATTGTACTGGAGGGTACACTGGGAGTGAGGGTCGAATTCAAGTCAAGCGTGTTACTTTTCCATGCAGTACCGTGAGTACTGCTCGCCACGGCAACGACCGCCACGTACAGGGCTAACTTTGCCCGGGTGAAGCGATCGGAGCGATAATGCGGGAATGGAGCTGTGGCGATGATGGATAAGCGATGAAGATAGGGCTAACTTTGCCCGGGTGAAGCGATCGGAGCGATAATGCGGGAATGGAGCTGTGGCGATGATGGATAAGCGATGAAGATGAAGTACGGGCGGACCGGAGTCTCAGGTGCATATGCATCGGACAAGCAGCAGCATCCCCCACTTGAACGGCTGGCGAAGCAATCAATATTAGCTCGAATTTCTTAATCATCGTTTTTTCGCCATGACAAGCATCGGTTTACTAATTTATTCCATCGGATCCATTTTCATTCATCATTTCAAACCCGACGCCCTGGCGTGCCCGGCGCAGTCAAGTGTTTGTGTGAAATTTGCATCTGGGAGATCTGGGAAAAGTTTTCGGGAAATGTTAAATCAAATCGGGTGATTGTTTGGTGCTATACTTGGGAAATAAAAGCACTGGCTGCATGCAGCCTCTGTCACCACTACCGGGGCTACTGCCGAACAAGTTCCGAAAGTGGTTTTAATTTGTAGTTCGAGTGCTTGTCAACACCAAAGTGTTGTTTCGAAGTTTGCCCCGCTCGTGGGGCAACGTGTGCGGCAACCGCAGAGCAGTTGCATTTGAAAGAAGTTTGCATTTTCTGTTTGCATTCCATCGAAGCGCAACCGATTTGCATATCCCTTGGTGTAATTAAAGCACCCAAAGTGGATCCCTCCGCGCCGTGTTCTTCCGTGCCTTGTGGAGGAGACTGTAGTTGAAATTTTCTATTCTCAATACACAATAGCTCATCCTAGCACGATGGATCGGGCGACGTACGATCCTTCCGGTGCTTTCGTTCTTTTCCCCGGGAACCGGGAGCCAACTAATCACTCCACCTAAATTATTCAGTCAGCATCTGATGGGAGGCCCGTCCCCTTGCGACTGGGGCGAAGAGAGGATCATTTATTTCCCCTCCATCCTCGTCTCGTGCAAACTCTTCCCGTGCACGTGAGGGTAAACGTAAAGGCTAATTATTATAGAGTTTGCCTTTCGGGTGGCCTTCACCGCCGGTACAACATGCAACGAGAACGGCAGGTGAGCGCTTGGTGGAATCCAAATTAATCATGGCCCAACGGTGGCCCCGCTGATGCAGAGCAAAGGGTGAAATGAATGTCTTTCGATTCGTTTGAGTCACACAAACAAGCGGAAATTGTGGGTCGAGTGTGTAACGATGAACAATTGGGATGAGGAAGGAAAAGTATGCTGATCACAGGCATATATCATAAAATGTGCGATACTGCCTGAAAGATTCGATAAAAGAATTGACTTTAAAAGACTCAAAGAGTACTCCCAAAAGAGGCGAGAAAAGAGACGCAAGATGCAACATAGACGCAAAGACGAAACATAAAACAGTAGAATCACTCACCTTTCGGTGCTCGAATCAGCTCGACTGTCTACTGGCGCCTCACTAATACGAAAAACCAATGACAACAAACTCGCACTCGTTCATTATTAGTAATGCCTAATTGCAGCGATGCAAACTCTCCAGAGTAATGGAGCCTTCAAGGTCTTCCAGCACCCCCGTTCGCTCCGGAGTCTGGAACGTGTCCGTTCGAAAGTACGACGAACCGCTTCCGCCGAAGGCACTACTGGTCGCAACCACCAATTAGGGCGAGCGTTGCGATACACCAAAGTTGGGCAGGGCAACGAAAGTACTTGCGTGCACATAGCTAACCTTCACTCTGGGGAGATTATAGCGAAGCGATCCGGCGGCCATTAGTCGTTCTAAATAAGCATTAAAATATTCATACAACGAAAAGCATCCTTCAGACAGGCGGTGCGTTTGGAACGGCGTGTTTTGGGCAACTTTTGCGGAACGTTTTTGATGAGAAACGTAACAACATTTGGCCGATCACTTGTAAAAGATTTAGCACACTCCGGCGGTGTTACAGCGGTGTGAGTGTGTGCTCAAATTTGCGCGCATAATAGTTGCTCAAATTGGTGGTTTTGCACACGTGCACGTGCGTGCGTGCTTGAGTTCGCGGCGGATGGGTTGCGGTGGGTTTCGGATGCAAATTAGTTTATGTATTTACGCTCGTTAGCGATAGGCAAACAGAGCAGCGTTAGTTCGCCTGCCGAAGCATACGCACACATACACGCACATAGCTTTGTGGGCCTCCAAGGAGCAGGACCGCGTCTTCAGATTTCGGTGCGAGCCGTGAAAATCGGCGTGAAACGCGTTTGAAATGCATGCGCTCCCGTTAGCGCCCCGGCGTTCGGTCTCCTAATGACAAGCAGCTGACAACACTTCGGAACAGCTGAAATAAATCAAATTTGCATTCATTATCCTCTCCGGCGGGAGGTGAAGCGCTCTTGGCCACCTGGTTGCGAGTTAGCCGACGGTGTCCGGACAGAGTGAGGAAGTTGCTGGTGATGGTTGCGGAACTGCGGGTGAGAAGGCAGTAATGAAATAAGCAACACGGACCACTGATTCTGGCCCGCAGTTTGTTATCTTCCAAGAAACTCCTGAAGACCAAACTGAAGGTTCCTGTTGCGTGAATTATGATGGAGCATTTCGTATTTAAAGCCGACAGAGAAGATGCGCACGATCCGATGGATGGGACTACGGCTTGAAAGATCGACTGAATCTGAAATCAACAATCAGTTCGGCTCTCTCCGGTTCTCCTCATGGTGGGTCCAACCATTAGTTGATTAGAACGTCTATCGATTTTTTGTGAAGTTTTTGCGTCCAAAAATACTACTTACAAAGTCGGTAATAATGAGACGGAAAAGGTACACTGAAGAACGAGCAGAATTCGTACGCACCACGTCGAGCTGAACCGTTCCTGAAGGGAGAGGAGCATTAATAAGAGTACACTAAAACAGCATGCCGTCCGACGGTATGTTTGCCGCCTTCAACCTTGGTGGTTAACATGATGAAATGTAAATTATTGGATGCGTGCAGTGTTCGCAATTAAAATCCATCCCAGTGTCGGGGCCGTCGTTTTCCCTGTGAAGCCTTCATTCGTGTTTCACGTGTTTGAAGTGGGCTGTTGCAGGTGCAGAAAGCACATGATCGATCACCGGTAGCGTGCCATGGGCCGTGAGCAACCAGGAGTCACAAAAACCGGCGGCGGGCAACATTCAGCTACCGGGGCATCTGTTTGAACTAGGGTTAGAGTGAGCCGGACGGGATCAAACTGATGATCGGGCTTGCCGAACAAACGAACCGACGGTGTTTGATTTTATATTCTCCGTGCTGTGTGGCTTTGGCGGTCGTGAGTGGTTTTAGCATGTTCTGGTAGTTTTAGCTCATTTTCCCGGAAGCTGTACTTCGTGATAAGTCAGTGTACGGCAGAGCACGACCTTTATTTGAAGTTTGTTAGCATAATAAACAGCCACCCGTAGCAAAAAGCTTTATCGTGTAGTAATTACACAAGGTTTCTAAAGAAATGCTCCACTTGCAACTATTCCTTTACGAAATGTTCGAAATAGTAGTGATGCATAGAAGCGTTGAAAATGGAACGTTGTCGCGGCATGAGTTTAATTCATCGTTGAATACATGCAACACTCATTAACCACAAATCTGCATCCGGCAGACAATGATCCGGTGCATTAGATTTCCATACTCAAATCAGTGCGGAATCAAATTTGCATCACCACACCAATCTCACCAATTGCTGTTGCTGATTCTTAAGCTCCAAATCCCTTCCCCGTTGTGTTAGCGATTGACAGTTACAGTTTTAATTAAACATTTCCATGTTACCAGGCCGGGCCCCGAAACGGAACAACCGCTCCACTCTGGTCCGGGGAGTGTTGTAGCATAAACCGGTGTAGCCATAAGCTGCCACGGTTGCAGCACAATAGAAACGTGCGCTCCGTCCCTTACTCGAAACCTCAGCTCGGTCAAATACACGCTGCTGGTTGGTAGTGGCTTTTTTCCTGCACCAGTGCAGCCGCTACAAGAACGAACGAACGAACGATGAGCCTTTTTGCTAGATGCAACGGAATTAGAAGCAAAACTCTCGGAGTAAAACAATGATACAACCAGCGGGGAGCGTGGTAGGGGATCAGCGGGACTGGATGGAAACGGTGTTTGTTGGCCATGTTTTTGCATAGTTGTAGCCTGATAACTAACCCCATCGTCATCGTGGCTTCCGTCGTGGCGCAGCTACCAAAGGGATATGAATTTGTAAAATAAAAACCAAACGATACAACCCTCCGGTTTCCGGCGCAAGGCGAGTGTAATCGGATGCAGACGGCGCACGGCAGGCAGGCTTGGTTTCAATTAACATGGAAATGAAGTACTGGAAGAATTTCTTCCCATTCTCACCCGTTCGCATCGCAAGCCATTTACGCGAACAAACGATTATCTATCGTTCCATCGGATCCATCGTTTGTACCGACCGCAACGTCGTATTGCGGCGCGGTGTATGTGCAGCGCATCGAACACTTACCCGGCGGGACTTGGTGGTGGGAAAAGTTTTGCCTCGCTGATTGGATTCGCAAGACAATAATGCACTCTTCGGGTTCTTTGAATCGTTTTATTCGCGCGTTAAGCAAATGGTGACTGAAGCGCGATAAGCTCTCAAAGTGCTTTGGACTTTCTGCGGAGGAGATTTCGTATTCTGCAGGCACCAAGTGAGACGTCGAAAAACGACAGCTTTATGACTGATGGATAGCGGCGGTTTTGCGTTTAGAAGAATAGTTGGTGTGAGCTTTTTTTCTCAAACGAAAGCAGTATCTTCCGCTAGTTGTACACTCGCCGAAGTAATGTGAAGTAAGAGTAGGAAACGTTGAGCAGCTTTTGGAACATTTCCAGTGTCATTGGGTACACGTTGCCCACCTTTATCTACAACATGGAGCAGAAACGTAAAACATTCCTATTCCTTTACAGATCCCGAAAACCGAACCTACCACCATCGGTCGCTGGGCACGGGCAATGATGAGAAGCAACTTCTTCCGGATGGGTTCCTCAAAGTCTGGCCAGGATCCATTGTAGATGGCATCACCAATCTCAAGGCTCTGAAACGAATGACGTCCAAAACGGTAAAGCAATCCACCCGGCAAGTAATGTCTCCTGCGCCGCACACCTGTTCCAGCACTTCGTTTGCATGCCAGTAGAAGGCGAACATCTGGGAAAGTATCATGAAGATGTACGATCCTATCATTATCATCTGCGCCAGCTGATTGCTCTATCGAGAGACGAACGGATGAAGTCGGTGAGTGTCGATGGGCCTTGTGTGTGACGTCACTCACACAAGACTTACGATGCTGAGAAGAAACAACAGCGCACACAACATCATCCCGAACGACAGGAACTCCAGCAGACAGATGTAGGTGACGAGTGAGTTCAGGTCGTGCACGTATCTACCGGCGAAAGGGTGACACGCGAAGTCGCCCGAAGGATTAATGACGAAGCCCATGCCCAGCGCCCTGTCCGGTGCGTCTACTTACTGAATGATTTGTTTGTGATACTTTAGACACTCCTTCAGCTCGGCGAACAGCGCCCCGGTGCGGTCCACCCGCAGTCGTCCGAGCCGCTGCTTGAGGGCCGCTATCTGGACCAGCGCGAACAGCGTGCAGGTCGCGTAGAAGCTGGTGAACGGGATGTACATGCAGCAGGCGGGAAAGGTAAGGTAAACCTGCAGCACAAACAGGACCTCGTAGGTCGGTGTGGCCAGCACGTCCACACCCGGTATCGTGACGCCGTACGGGAGACCGCGCCCCGGCACAAACAGGGGATAGGTCACAAAGCAGGCACTAATGAAGGCGCCCAGCCAGAGGTTCGATATCGATAGCATGCGCCCGCGGCGTGTGTAACGCTCCAGCACGGGTCGGATTTCATCATTTTTCTGGAAAGAGAGAGCGCGAGAGAGAGAGAGAGAGAGTGATGGAAATGCAAACAGGACATAATTTCGTCACCGAAGGTAAACACACAATGGCTAAACTCCTGGGATGGCTTACCTCCAGGAGCGTGTACTCGGCGGCAACGCCTTCGAAAAATGTCTCAAATTTCCTACGGTTAATGACGAGGAAGGATGTTCGCAACTGGCACCCGGGCGCCCGGAAGATCCATTCGGCAGGGACGAAAATAGAGACGGCGTGTGTTTGAACAGAATTATTCCACCGAAATGGGCCACACCACTTACGACGAGGTTAAAGTACAGCACGGTAAAGTATCCGTTGATGATGAGTTCGCTCATGTCGCCCCAGGACGAGTAGAGCTTCAGGAACTGGAACACGTTCAGCAGCGCCACCGGAACGCAGCCGACCAGGAAGCGGGCTAACCGCGGCTGCCGCAAGTACGTCCAGAACAGCCACACTTTCACGTTGACGCCAATTATCGGACACTCTTCGATCAGCATTTTCTTCGGGCGCTCGAGCCTTTGTGAGCGCTGGGCACGGTTCGGTTCGGTTGTATTTATAACCGATTTTGTGGGACCACCAGGCCCGGCGGGCGGGTGATCGAAATTGATTATAATCAAATTAATTGAGTACCGTGACTTTTTGAGCAAATGATAGGCTTCAGTGACCACGGGCGCCCATGATTCCTTCGGTCACAAAGTTCGCCTTTTTGGAGCTTTAACTTTTACCCTGGGAAAACGCACAGATGGGGAAAACGGAAATCGTTTTAAAGCGCTGCCCGGACATGCGTTCAATTAATATTGGAAACAGGAAGGCGTTGCCAATGGCGACTTCTTTGCCATAGCTCTGCGATTACATTCTTTCACGTCCTGTACGGTGCGTATGTTCATGCCCAAACACAAAGATTGAAAGGAGTCCGAGCGGTCTTTCAGTGGAAAAAAAACCCCGTCCCGGAACAGAAGTGGAAGCATGCCCAACACAAAAGCCACAGCCACAGCCAGCTGCCATCGATGGATCGAAAGGCTGCCCAGGAAATGAACCTCGGCAAGAATCCAATGCCGGAAATGCATCCAATGCAGCTCTGCAGTGTGCACTGTTTTCGCTCGCCGTATGAATACACCAAGGAGGTATGTGTTTGTTCGACTCACGGGCTTCGTTGTTCCTGTCGTTCTTGCGTTGCCGTTGCAGGTCATCGGGTACGGTGGCTTGGAGGGAAATTCGGGACAACAGTGTGAGCTTGTTCGCCATTCGGGATTCGGTCTGTTCGGCGGGAACCACTTCACTTCCGCAGTGTCGGAGTTCACCCAGAGTTTCACCTCAAACTTCAAGCTAGCTTGGCAAGCGCGGCTCGAAGGCCTGCCCGTATGTATGGCAATGTGACTTTCTGCTCCATTCATTCGGAACGTATATACCTTGCAGTGGGCACCTGCACCAAACAAAAAGCGGAGTGATTCGGCGTGAAGAGAGAGAAAAAAAACTCGTCCTTATTGGAGCACTGCCAACCAGGCCTCGAAGAAATGGTCCACGAATTCTTCTTTAGATGCTCCAAAAAAAGCCCCCACCCAAGCTCGAGTCCTAGAAAACTCCACTCACACATAGAAACACACGTCCCACACTGGAGATCGACATCGGGAGCAACGATTTCCACCGGATCTCGGGCCGGGCTTTTTTTTGCTCCTACTCCTACAGCAGGGGCGCATACGAGCTTGCGCTGCATTGGCTGCACATGTGAGGTTTTCGTGGTGGATTCAAACCCATTCAATTCAAATTACGGCCACCGCGGTCCTGTCCCGTCCGTCCCGTCCCGTGTCGCTTGGTTAGCCGCAGGCGCTTCAGGCGCGGTGGAGTTGATTTTCATATCCCAATAAATTATCGTTCGTTTGCCATTTCCTCCCGGCACAGACGGAATGTCCTCGCGGGATGGGTTGGCATACAGCGGAATGAGCATATTGGAAATTTATGCGACTCAATAGCGGTGGCAGCTGTAGCCGTTACTGTGATGCAACATTCTTAACAATCATTAAACCATATGAATAAATCCGAAAAAAGGGTCGATGTGGCCGTGCATTGAGCGTTGATCTAATGGTGGCCTATTCGTATGGTTTTTGCAGTGAGATTCATTATTTGGTCGTGACATCTTCAAAACACTGTAGCTGAGTAGTTCATGCGAAAATAAATTACATCTAGTTCAAAGTTTGTACAAGGATATGTCTCAGCGTTTTCCAGCGGTTTTAATCATGATGATCATCACATACATAATACGAATAAAAGCTGTCCCAACGAAAGCTCCATCCGTCTCAATCCTATGCAGGTGGATCATCATCACCATCATGCTTGTTTGGTTTAAACTAGTCTCTACGATGCAACGATCACCTTAAAGGCGCCATTCAACTCATAAAATTAATTATAAATCCAATTGCTTAATCCAGCCACGAGAAAAGCGACCGGGCAAAACCATTTCTTTCCCGCACGTCACACCCACTCCTGCGTGTTTTGTTCACCTACTGGACACACGGGCGCGCGCGCGCGTAGAACTCGCTGTTCCATAATTAATTACATACGTTGCGATGGTGTGGCGAACGCGCGACTCCACGACTCCACCCGACCCCAGCTACTAATCGGTCGTTAGTTTATTTGTTGATTCAAATTTAATGAAACTTCTAATGGGCAGGTGAAATTGAGCGTGCAGCGAGCGTGCTCCGCCGTGTTCCTGTTGCTTTCAATTTCACGTCAGCGAGCGGTCTCTAACTGGCGTGCTCGGTGCGCGCCGTTCGGACGGGAGCCGGCGGTCGGGAAGGACACGTTTTCATAAATTTATAAATTATGCATCCACTTCTCGTTTGTTGTTGGCGTTTGTTTCGCTGGCTTTCCAAAACTTATTTCCGGCGCGTGTCGGTGTTGTGTTGTAGGGGGGGGGTTTTATGGAGTGCATATTGCATGAAGCGATTCTAGCCGTTCGGTGCGTAAAACGCGGATTGATTTCCGCCTGACGCCCCGTCTTTCATTCGGGCTCAATGGCGGATTAGCGACTGGATGCGCGTTTCCTTTGCAACCCGGCCCGAACATACTTTTTAGTTAAACGGACCATTAATGAGGCTTTTTACCTTGCACTGGCCGTTCAAAGGTGAGTCTCACGTTTTAATTGTCCATCATTTTGAGGGAGTAATTTGATTAGCACTACCACTTTCCGAGACCAAATGCAATTTGCATCTCACCGCGTCCCCCTGGCCGCTCCGGTTTGTGTGGGAATTCAGCAAAGTTCGCGCACAACCAAAGCGAACGGCAAAGACCAACTTTTCCAATATACGTGCGCCAAGTTTTGCTCCCATGCTCTTTGTCTGTCACGCGCGCCCGTGTGCAACACTCATTTTCGTGTGCGTGTGTGGGTGTGGGTGCGACGAAGTGGGTCTCCGTAATTTGTGTTAGCCCAAACTTTGGCACGTGCATCAGGCACCAGTTTTCGCCGGGTGCAGGCGCATCTTTCTTGTAAGAATATTACCAGTTTGTCTTAATTCTCACTCCTTCTAGTGCTTCAAGCACGCACGAGACACACACACACGCTCTAGATGTGATCGTGTCGTGGCTGAAGGTGATCATTTGCCCTGTGCACGTGCTGTGTGCTGCCACCGTGCTCCATTTCCTCGCGCAGCTACAAAAGTTACAGATGGGCCTCCGCCACGGCGATGAGTTGCGCACGACAGACAAAAGTGGTGCACGGTGCATCGAAACACAAAAGTTCACTTTATTTCGTTAAAAGTTTCGTGATTGTTTCCATTTCGGATGGATTCCACCGGGGGGCAAGGGGGCCTGCGAGCGTGGAGTGTGGTGGATCCAGTGTTTCCTTTCCGGTGCTGTGATTGAAATCGGAACGCGGCGGAACTTTCCCGCACCGATACGATTCCGGGCGGGGTTGGGTTAACTTTTTCCCTGCAATCAACCCGCCGGAGACAAAACCGCCGAACCGCCGTGGAGGGAGGTTTGCACGCGTGGGAATTGAAATTTATATATTTCCATACAATCCCCGCTAACTGGAGGTTGTCACAAAGCGCCACAAACTCTTCAATCGATACGCGAAGAAATGCAATCAATCTGAGGAATGCAGTGGTGGTTCTTTTTTGTTGTCCCTTTACTTGCTAGCTACAGTTCTTGCAACCTCATCTTGCCCCGAGCGCCATTACAATTGTTTCTTCTGCGATGAAAAGAATGTACGCTTCTGGGAGAGCAAGGACAAAGAAAGATTTGTTCGATAATGGGGTTATCTTCCGTTACTGGTTGTAAACCTCCTTTACAATTGTGGGTCGAGTCGAAGAAAAGGATCAAACTATGCTTTTGCGAAAATCACACTACATTCAAACATCTTGTTGTTATTGAGATCAAGAGAGACTTTTAAAAAGGATTTCAATCAAAAAAGTTGATTATAAATAAGTGACAGGTCACTCATTTCCCTCTCAAAAAACCCTCAATGAAATGCTTTCATCACAAAGGTAAACATCTCACATCGAAGTCCAGCACGAAAGCATCTGCTTGAGCAAGTTGTTCCACTTGGTTACGGCAACCCCAAACCGTCAATGCCACACGAACACATTGAAAAGAAGCAAGTGGGAAAAGCGCACTGCACACACTGCAACCGGCACAAAACCTCGACCGATGCTCGGCAAAATCAATGTTGCTTCATTGATTTCCAAAACCAGATCCAATAGACTAAAGCTCCGTCGTTTGATGGCAATCGGTTTTGCGGAGTCGAGCGGTTTGCTGCATCCCATGCTCGATATCGATAGCATGCGCCCGCGGCGTGTGTAACGCTCCAGCACGGGTCGGATTTCATCATTTTTCTGGAAAGAGAGAGCGCGAGAGAGAGAGAGAGAGAGTGATGGAAATGCAAACAGGACATAATTTCGTCACCGAAGGTAAACACACAATGGCTAAACTCTGCTCGAGGTTTGTTGCAAGTGGGCTCTTTCAGCAGTGCAATTCCGTTCCGTTTCGAGTCATTAGCATGCAGTGTTTTTTTTGGGAGTGTGTTCGCCTTGATGTTCAAATCTTGTTTGTTGTTCGTTGATCGTTTAAATTATCGATTTAAATTTTGGGTTCTCTGTTTTGAACATCGTTTTTTTTGGGTTTGTGCTTTAACAATAGCAGCCTCACAAAACCCTATTGTGAACTAGCGTTTGCCGTGTTGTGAATGGAAGGATGTGCTTGATTTGGAAGTGAATGTTACAAACAACTTTTCCAATATACGTGCGCCAAGTTTTGCTCCCATGCTCTTTGTCTGTCACGCGCGCCCGTGTGCAACACTCATTTTCGTGTGCGTGTGTGGGTGTGGGTGCGACGAAGTGGGTCTCCGTAATTTGTGTTAGCCCAAACTTTGGCACGTGCATCAGGCACCAGTTTTCGCCGGGTGCAGGCGCATCTTTCTTGTAAGAATATTACCAGTTTGTCTTAATTCTCACTCCTTCTAGTGCTTCAAGCACGCACGAGACACACACACACGCTCTAGATGTGATCGTGTCGTGGCTGAAGGTGATCATTTGCCCTGTGCACGTGCTGTGTGCTGCCACCGTGCTCCATTTCCTCGCGCAGCTACAAAAGTTACAGATGGGCCTCCGCCACGGCGATGAGTTGCGCACGACAGACAAAAGTGGTGCACGGTGCATCGAAACACAAAAGTTCACTTTATTTCGTTAAAAGTTTCGTGATTGTTTCCATTTCGGATGGATTCCACCGGGGGGCAAGGGGGCCTGCGAGCGTGGAGTGTGGTGGATCCAGTGTTTCCTTTCCGGTGCTGTGATTGAAATCGGAACGCGGCGGAACTTTCCCGCACCGATACGATTCCGGGCGGGGTTGGGTTAACTTTTTCCCTGCAATCAACCCGCCGGAGACAAAACCGCCGAACCGCCGTGGAGGGAGGTTTGCACGCGTGGGAATTGAAATTTATATATTTCCATACAATCCCCGCTAACTGGAGGTTGTCACAAAGCGCCACAAACTCTTCAATCGATACGCGAAGAAATGCAATCAATCTGAGGAATGCAGTGGTGGTTCTTTTTTGTTGTCCCTTTACTTGCTAGCTACAGTTCTTGCAACCTCATCTTGCCCCGAGCGCCATTACAATCGTTTCTTCTGCGATGAAAAGAATGTACGCTTCTGGGAGAGCAAGGACAAAGAAAGATTTGTTCGATAATGGGGTTATCTTCCGTTACTGGTTGTAAACCTCCTTTACAATTGTGGGTCGAGTCGAAGAAAAGGATCAAACTATGCTTTTGCGAAAATCACACTACATTCAAACATCTTGTTGTTATTGAGATCAAGAGAGACTTTTAAAAAGGATTTCAATCAAAAAAGTTGATTATAAATAAGTGACAGGTCACTCATTTCCCTCTCAAAAAACCCTCAATGAAATGCTTTCAGGTGTGGGTGCGACGAAGTGGGTCTCCGTAATTTGTGTTAGCCCAAACTTTGGCACGTGCATCAGGCACCAGTTTTCGCCGGGTGCAGGCGCATCTTTCTTGTAAGAATATTACCAGTTTGTCTTAATTCTCACTCCTTCTAGTGCTTCAAGCACGCACGAGACACACACACACGCTCTAGATGTGATCGTGTCGTGGCTGAAGGTGATCATTTGCCCTGTGCACGTGCTGTGTGCTGCCACCGTGCTCCATTTCCTCGCGCAGCTACAAAAGTTACAGATGGGCCTCCGCCACGGCGATGAGTTGCGCACGACAGACAAAAGTGGTGCACGGTGCATCGAAACACAAAAGTTCACTTTATTTCGTTAAAAGTTTCGTGATTGTTTCCATTTCGGATGGATTCCACCGGGGGGCAAGGGGGCCTGCGAGCGTGGAGTGTGGTGGATCCAGTGTTTCCTTTCCGGTGCTGTGATTGAAATCGGAACGCGGCGGAACTTTCCCGCACCGATACGATTCCGGGCGGGGTTGGGTTAACTTTTTCCCTGCAATCAACCCGCCGGAGACAAAACCGCCGAACCGCCGTGGAGGGAGGTTTGCACGCGTGGGAATTGAAATTTATATATTTCCATACAATCCCCGCTAACTGGAGGTTGTCACAAAGCGCCACAAACTCTTCAATCGATACGCGAAGAAATGCAATCAATCTGAGGAATGCAGTGGTGGTTCTTTTTTGTTGTCCCTTTACTTGCTAGCTACAGTTCTTGCAACCTCATCTTGCCCCGAGCGCCATTACAATTGTTTCTTCTGCGATGAAAAGAATGTACGCTTCTGGGAGAGCAAGGACAAAGAAAGATTTGTTCGATAATGGGGTTATCTTCCGTTACTGGTTGTAAACCTCCTTTACAATTGTGGGTCGAGTCGAAGAAAAGGATCAAACTATGCTTTTGCGAAAATTCTAGCCGTTCGGTGCGTAAAACGCGGATTGATTTCCGCCTGACGCCCCGTCTTTCATTCGGGCTCAATGGCGGATTAGCGACTGGATGCGCGTTTCCTTTGCAACCCGGCCCGAACATACTTTTTAGTTAAACGGACCATTAATGAGGCTTTTTACCTTGCACTGGCCGTTCAAAGGTGAGTCTCACGTTTTAATTGTCCATCATTTTGAGGGAGTAATTTGATTAGCACTACCACTTTCCGAGACCAAATGCAATTTGCATCTCACCGCGTCCCCCTGGCCGCTCCGGTTTGTGTGGGAATTCAGCAAAGTTCGCGCACAACCAAAGCGAACGGCAAAGACCAACTTTTCCAATATACGTGCGCCAAGTTTTGCTCCCATGCTCTTTGTCTGTCACGCGCGCCCGTGTGCAACACTCATTTTCGTGTGCGTGTGTGGGTGAGCGAACCCGAACGCACGTGGTTGGGATTTGGTGGCGTTTGCAAATGTGCTTCTGTAACAGAAACATCTGGGTGTTGGTTGCGGGTTTCACTGTCCGAGCTTAAAACGTTGAAAAAGTGAGGTAAGGAACATAAGGCTATTTCAAAGCATCTAACTAATGTTGCTCCAAATGATATATGAATTTCAAAGACTTTTGGTAGCTTCATCAGCTAATCGGAGCATAATGCAAAAAGTGATGAAGTTTCTCGTGATATAACAATGGAAACTAAGCGCTCTCTCTCTCTCTCTTTGTCATGCGAAAATATTGGCAAATCCACTGGTTCCACTGGTTCCCCGCGGCAGGTTCTGGCGAAGCCGAACCGAGCCGGAGGGAAGAAGGGCCAAATGAAAATGGCCGAAGCGGAGGGGTGGGAAAAAAACAAAGACCATAGTTTCGGCCTCGTTTGCTAATTGTTTGAAAGCACACAGCATTCACAGCACAGTCCCACAAACATGTCACCCGATTTGGTGGGTGCAATTTTTTGTTTTGTTTTATCACTCACCCCGGCCCCGCAGGCCGATGCCGGGCCGATGCTCCGGTGCCGCTTTGCGGGTACCACATGCATAATCTATGTGTTCCGCGTGCGCCGTGCGCCGAAATATTGTGACATGAATTGACGATGGACGCCGGACCGATGGCGGTGCCGTGGCGACAGCGCCAAAATCATCTCCGAATCAGATTTATTCGAGCCACATCGCGTGTACGCTCGGTGCAGCTTTTGGGGCTTTTGGGCGCTTAGGACGCTTCTTCACGTTCTAGGGACGAATCCCGGGGAAAAGAATCCGCTGGGAAGCGAACCCGAACGCACGTGGTTGGGATTTGGTGGCGTTTGCAAATGTGCTTCTGTAACAGAAACATCTGGGTGTTGGTTGCCGAGGTTTGTTGCAAGTGGGCTCTTTCAGCAGTGCAATTCCGTTCCGTTTCGAGTCATTAGCATGCAGTGTTTTTTTTTGGGAGTGTGTTCGCCTTGATGTTCAAATCTTGTTTGTTGTTCGTTGATCGTTTAAATTATCGATTTAAATTTTGGGTTCTCTGTTTTGAACATCGTTTTTTTTGGGTTTGTGCTTTAACAATAGCAGCCTCACAAAACCCTATTGTGAACTAGCGTTTGCCGTGTTGTGAATGGAAGGATGTGCTTGATTTGGAAGTGAATGTTACAAACAATGCATTTCGGTTACACTCGCATGTCTCGCATTCCCTTCCTTCAATGCGCCGATGCGTGAAAACTCGCCATCTGCATCCCGGGCGCAGCGTTCGAACGGAAACATGAACCAGTCACCATGTACGTTCGATGCATTAAAATCCATCAAACGTTATCATCGTAGTGTGTGGTACAGTATTTTTTCCGCGCTCAAACAACAGCAGCGCAGTGACAGTGCATCATAGAAAAAAAGCACCTCCCACGAACTCTTCGCCAGCTGCATATTCCATGTTCCATGTTTTGCGGTTGTATGACCTGATCCTCGAAGGGATAAGCCTGCGCCAAACAATCACTAGCCCGGTCTGCAATCAACTATTCATGCGAATCGTCGCTTGCTCGGGCGCTCTCTCTCTCTCTCTCATTTCAATCAAAAAAGTTGATTATAAATAAGTGACAGGTCACTCATTTCCCTCTCAAAAAACCCTCAATGAAATGCTTTCATCACAAAGGTAAACATCTCACATCGAAGTCCAGCACGAAAGCATCTGCTTGAGCAAGTTGTTCCACTTGGTTACGGCAACCCCAAACCGTCAATGCCACACGAACACATTGAAAAGAAGCAAGTGGGAAAAGCGCACTGCACACACTGCAACCGGCACAAAACCTCGACCGATGCTCGGCAAAATCAATGTTGCTTCATTGATTTCCAAAACCAGATCCAATAGACTAAAGCTCCGTCGTTTGATGGCAATCGGTTTTGCGGAGTCGAGCGGTTTGCTGCATCCCATGCAACCACGCGCCGAGATACGGTCGTTCGAACGGCACTGGCTGGCGTTGGTGGTGGTCACTCGGTATGGTACAGCTGGTTGCGATGGTCAACCGGCGCAGATGGGGATGAAATGGAGCAAAACCGAGAAACAAGTGCCCGAGCACCGTACACATAATGAGATTATTTAAAGGCTCGAGGTTTGTTGCAAGTGGGCTCTTTCAGCAGTGCAATTCCGTTCCGTTTCGAGTCATTAGCATGCAGTGTTTTTTTTAGCGAACCCGAACGCACGTGGTTGGGATTTGGTGGCGTTTGCAAATGTGCTTCTGTAACAGAAACATCTGGGTGTTGGTTGCTGGTTTAACTGTCCGAACTTTAAACGTTGAAAAAGTGAGGTAAGGAACATAAGGCTATTTCAAAGAATCTAACTAATGTTGTTCCAAACGATATATGAGTCATACGCAATCTGATCAACTCGATCGCGCCCAATAAGCCTACAAATTTTAAAGTCTTTTGGTAGCTTCATCAGCTAATCGGAGCATAATGCAAAAAGTGATGAAGTTTCTCGTGATATAACAATGGAAACTAAGCACACCAGAACTAAAATGGAAAATGTACTCCACCAACGTATCGTGAACCTCTCTCCAACCACTAACGTGACGAATCTCTCGCACAACACGCCTTCAGTGAAATATGATGTCACAGGGCACGTAGTAGCGCGCGCTCCGGGAGCGCAATCATAATATTATGGATTATTGCCGGCACTTAACATCAACAGGAGATGCATTTAGATGGGCGATGCAACTGGTTACGAAGCGGTCGGTAGAACGCTTCGAGTGGTCACGTTTCTCACGGACGAGTCGTCGGCTTGATAAAACGTAGCTGCCTGCAGTACCGCTCCCGAACGCGACGTGCGACTCGCTCGTATGCAATGAACCGACACCGGCTTACAGCAGCACACGGAGTGGACGCACAGTGGCTCACAGTGCCACAATGCGCGGCTCGCGTGTCATCCGAGCAGCCGACGCAAATGGTACGAATTGTTACGCTGGAACGCGAATTTCATAAATTGCGTTATGGCCATCCATACGGTATGGCGTTCCGGCGCACAGCGAGACAGCTTTGATAGTTATTACTTACTGCCTGGCTGGCCTCTTGTTATGCTTCGCGTAACGGCACGATACGCAAGCAGTCAACTTTTGATTGGAAAAAAGTTTCCCCAGCGCAAGTGCGCGCAAACAGCCGGAGAAAAAAGATGTTTAATTACCATGGCACTCGGCAGGGTGCTTCTATCTCCGCGTGGCGCAACTGCACCTTTAATAAGTGGAAGGCAAACTGAATGCAAATGTGTGTGCTCTTTCCTTGATGGAGCTTGCAGCGAATGAAAACCGTTTGACTGTTGTTTTTTTTGTGTGTGTTGAAAGAGAAAAAATCGATTCGACCTTCCCGAGCAAGCGAAAATTGATTACAGCGATTCATTCGTGCGTCCGTGTGAGGCGAAAATCTTCTCGCCAATCAATAAAGTAATCTCAAACTCCAGCCGAACCCGCTTTGGAGCGTTTTAGCGAAAACGGCACGAACCGTTCTCAGAACGGGATGAGCTATTCCCGGCCCCCACCACGGGAGCAAGGCTACATCCAAAATGCATCGGAATGCTGTTTGTACGTCGGTGCCCTGGAGTTTGCCGAGTCGACAATACGTACGCTCCCGGGTGGAATTCCAATTGATGTCGGAATAGTTTTTTGGCGTCTGATCCGCATCACGGGCAAATATGGAGGGAAAAAACGCTCCAAAGGCCATTGCACTACCATCGTCTGCCGCAGTCACGAGACATATTCCGGTGGGACTGAAAGACATACGAGAAGGAAAATCCCTACCCGGATCAATGTCTGCGGATCGCGGAAAACTGCACCAATTGCAGGTTGCAGCGTCCTAGCAGCACGTTACAAAATCGTCGTATTTAATCCGGACTCCGGTAATTTTCAAATTTAAGACCATCAAAGGACCACCATCTGCTGGAAGCTTTTGGTCGTTTCCGGCTTTCTTGGCCGGTAGGCGCTACACCGGTGCTGTTCCGGAGCAATACCTGACTTCATTTATCATTACCGAGCCAAGCAGGCGGACGAATGCGGTAGCCATCATCCTCCCGCACGAGTGTATTAGGGATGCTTTCGGGTGGAGTTTTTTTTTGTTTCCACCTCCACTCGATTCCATGCGAACACACCCGGTTAGCAGAAGGACGGAACTAATAAAACAGAACCGCTCAAATCCTCAACACTGCAAGGCTCTCTTTTGTTCGGAAGTAAAATAATTTCATTTTTAGCTTTCCGCCTTTGAGTGTTATTTTTCTCCCCTTTTTTCGCGTATTTGACCGCCGCCGAGTGCATGTTGGTGCATCGCTCCTGCCGCGGGGAAAAAGAAAAGAGCAATTAATAGATACTGACTAAGTTGGTTTTTCACAGATGAGCTGCCAGCGCTTCGGGAAATTACTGCAATGAGCAAGTTGAAGTGCGCGCAAGGAGCCCTTTTATATGCTTTTTAAATTTTACGACGCCACGGTCGGTTCGCGGAGGAAAGCAGTTCGCCGCAAGTGGGTACGCTTCCATCAACTTGAAGTACAATTAGCTGTTCCGACCGGAAGCCAATCACTTTGCAGCCTGGGTGTGTCCTAATAGAATGATAAGAGATTGGCCGCCTGCCGTCTGCTGTATTCAAATCTACCACACCTGTCTGACAATCTCATGAGCACGATAGGGCGAATGAAAGCTTACTGCTAAAGCGATGGAAGAAGCTCGTTATGAAACATTGCCCTGTACAATATGTCCGAAGCGTTTGCGAGACGACAAAGCGAGTCGATGAAAATTTAAATTCATAGCGCGTGTAACTGTGGAGATGCCATTATAGAGAAGTTTGATTGGCCAGCTCAACTCGCTTGGAACACGTACCACTTACAGACGAAATTTTCTTCCACACAAGGGGCTGTCGTCGTTGAACCGGAGATAACATGAACCAAATTTGCCCAAAGAAGGATAGAGTAAACTGGACGTTGTCCTCCGCCACCCAGCATGAGCCAGAGTTTTGTTTGATGTGAGCAGTTTTTCAAGCAATCCGTTTCACGTTATTGTTATAAAGTGTTTCGCACGACCGAGCACGTATCATTGGTTCGTGTTTTGGTTTTCGTAGTCTTATAACCTCAAAAAATATCCGAGACCCATCCAGCATGAATGTAATCAGCAACTCAACAAGTGACTTTCAAAGGATTTGCATACATCCTCCAGACTACACGGCTGTCACGGCGCCAATGGACAGCTACGCCTCGAGTGCGTCACAGAGACGTCACAATAGAGGCATTCGAATGTGGCATCGTGTGGAGGAGACGTTTCACATCTCGAATAGCCGAAGGACATAGCGTGTGCGAGTGCGAGTGTGAGTGTGTGTGTGTGGGTGAGTGTGGTTTTGTTAAGGCGTCAAATATGCATACGGCCTCTGAAGGACATTGTTGTCACTTAGCATAAATAACTGGAACTGAAGAAGTCGTTTGAGCATATCAGGCCCGTGTCACTGGCACATATATCATAGTTTCAGCCACACAATAGGTGCACTCCACACCGAGCCGGACCGGGCTCCCTTCCGACTTCCTCTTCGGCCTTCGCCTGTAAAAGCATACGCTTTGAACGATCCGTCTTCTTGAAGACCCCGGTTCCATCTCGATCCCGGTAGCTTGCTGTGCGCTGGATAACTTTTGCTGCTACCAGCGCAGGCCTTATCCCAGGAACGGAGCGGAGCGTAGGTTTGTGTGCACAACCGTGAGCGTGAACGTTAACATTGTCTCATGAATTTTGCATTCGATCGGAAATCTCGAGAAAGGCACATAAAATGAGCTTTTAATCGATTTAATTCTTCGCTGCCTGGCGTCGTCTCCATGTGCACCCACAATCATTCTCCCATATCGTCTGATCAATCGCTTGTTAATCGTTTCTTGGAATGGAAAAGACGTCCCTCTGGGAAGGACGGCACTTTACGTCACGCGTCGCCGTACTGACACATACGCTACAAAGTGTATTGCCGTACCGTATGCATCGCCCGGCAGGATCCGGGTTGGAAGCGATCGATGGAGCAGCCTGGTTTGTCTCATTTGGTTTCTAAATTATTACCAATAAATACGCGCTGTGATGGAGTGCGATGTGGCCTAGATACGAACGATGACTTCTCGACTCATTCTCGTCTCATTGAAACGAGGTGGTTGCATAAATTACTGCAGTGAAAGAAGAATACTGAAGTAGTTCACTGCTACCCCGAGTGAACCTGGATGTTCATGGGTGATGAACGAAATTCATCCGAAGTTGGAAGGTGTTCATGAAGTCCTCGTAAGCAAACGACAAGTCACTCGCACGGTAGTGATTTCAGAAGTAATCAGTTGTAGTTTCCTTTACTTGAGTTGCCAAATGATTGCCTTAATATGCGATTAATTTGATTTCAGTAAGTTTAACAAACAAGACTCACAAAACCAATTGCTCAAATCGGTCCAGCCGATACATTTTCCACGGTGTATTTTAAGAGGTTGTCTTGTTTAACATATAAAAAATCGTATATTTTTAGCCTTGTGTTATTGTATTAAAGTCCGACAAGTTACCTGAAGCGACGAAAACGTAACAAGAACAAATCGAATCGAACATTTTTCAGTATGCTGTAAAATGTTTAACAATTCAATTCGAATTTACCTGATGTACATTTACTTCTTTTTTGATAAAGAAATTGTACAAAATATATAGAATTCTTGAATAAACTTCCATGACGAATTTATTGCAGCTTTGGTCAAATTGTGCTATGGATTCGACAGCTACAGGTACAACGATTGAGAACCATGTTCGAAAGCACAAGTTGTACATTTTCGAAAATGGTTTCGAACATAAAGTTGCATACATCACAGGGGCTATGCGCTTTCGAGCACTTTCGTCAAATTCGTTGTATCACTTGGAAACTGCTTCTATTCGTTAACTAAACAAATTTCAAGCATTGAAAGTGCAATGTTAGCTTCATTGTTTGTAATACATGTGATTTGTATATCACATGTACCCGATTTACATTTATAATTTTTTACTTGCTGAAAGTTTTACATTTCTTACAGTCCGTAGAATGGAATGAAAACTATGAAATTTGTTGAACCTGACAAAAGTTCAAAGGCACGGGTTAGCTTGACCGGCGTTTTCTAGTTGATACATTTTTAATCACTTTTAAGAGTCCATTGACACGACACTCGGTTAAAAGCAAATGACCGGCCCTTTCTGGTATCATTTTTGTCGGAGCTCTTAATAACTTCATACGTTACGCGTTTCCGAGCTATCGAGGTATCGACATTTTCACGGCGACAGAATGGAGGCGCTTGATTGTCCTTTAATCTCAGTGAATGTGCGCGTTTGGTGTTTCTGGTCGTTTATATTGGTGCATAATTGGAAACGCTACATCAGCATTATTCCGGTGACGGTGTTGAACGTGTTCATGTTTGCTGATCTCTATCGTACCTGGGGTAATTTCGAGGAGGTCATCATTAATGCTTATTTTGCGGTGCTCTATTTCAACGCGGTAGTAAGTGTTGATAGTTTCAAAGGAGTATTGTTCCAATCTTAAATTAGTTTTTGTGTGTATTTGTTTTGTTTCCGATTGATCCCTAAGCTGAGAACGCTTATCCTTGTTTGTAATCGAGATAAATACGAGTCCTTCCTGTCCGATACGGCAACTATATACGACGAAATTTATGTAAGTGCTCGTATCCTACTGCAATCGGATGTATCTGATACTGCAACATCACCCACTTTAGAGCCTTAAAGATGAAACGATCACAAAACTCGTCAAGAAATACACGAAATGGTCGCGAATGCTCTCATTCTCGAATCTGGTGCTCGGCACCGTCATCAGCAGCTGTTTCGTGACCTTCCCACTGTTTGCTGGACAGCGAAGGCTCCCGTACGGGATGTTTATACCGGGTGTGGACAGTTTCTCTGGGAGGGGGGGGGGTGAGAAGGAGGGAGGGAAAGATATTGTTTAATCTAGACACAAGTATCGTACAACCGGGTGCAGTATCCTACAATCCCCACGTTCCCATTCCACCGGAACACCGATAAGTACATAGCGCTTGACGGAGGGGGAAAAGTTGCCTTTCGAATGCCACACGGT